>NEWO01000097.1:80777-108581 GCA_003013225.1 Phalaenopsis aphrodite
CTGTCCTTGTTGATTGTAGCCTAAGGTTAGTAGTGATTAGGGGCGTAAACGAGTCGAACACGAGTGAGCTCAGGCTAAGCTCGTGTTCGACTCGTTTATACTTCGAGCTCAAAAATTGTATTTGTACGGCTCATTTCCTTAGAACACGAGCTGTTCACAAACAAAAAGTCATTTTGACAACCCTAATCACATGGTCATAAGATGTTAAGAGTTGGGGCAAGATTTAAAAATTATTGTTTATATTAAAACATCATTTGAATCTAATTTAAAAATTTTTATTCTATTTTCTTAATTAGTACTTTTAATTGATTTTAAATCTTTGTAGCCTTGTAGTCAAGTAAACTGTTTGAAAAGACTACTCATCAAGTAAATGTGTGTGTGTATTGTTATGGTATGACCCATATGTCATATAAGGGACAGATGCTGGAACGAAGCGGAGCGGAGCGGAAGAATCTGTCCAATCGGGGAAGTTTTGTTACGCGGGTTGGGGGTGCGGGGGTAACACCCCGCGATATGGTACATAGGTAATTTAGTAATTACATATTGTACTCTAGGGTTTTTTCATTTTCTAAGGTTATAAATAAGTTTGTTTGTAGCCCTACGTATTATCTCATATTCTATTATGTACTTCTTTTCTGAGATTAAAGGAAAGTCGTCGCTTTGCTTTCGAAGACGTAGGCATCTTTGTCGAACCTCGTTAAATCTTTATGTGTTCTTCTGGATTTGTGTCGATTCCTGTTTTTCTTTGCCCTAATTTCTCAACAAATGATATAGATAGAGGTGCTAGGGTAAGGAAATTTCAGCGGCACAGGAAGAAAGAAGATTCAACTGCCATGATTTCGACGATTTGGAGCGAATTCAGCCAAGGATTTTGGGGCAGTTCGGATTGGCGGCAGAGGAGTTCGGCTGGATGAGAATTTTGATGCAGGAAGGACGATTGGTTCGGCTAGGGCTTCTTTCACCTGCGAGTTCGAGCAAGTCTTATTTCTTAGCTCGCGAGGCTTTTTTCCTCTTGCGACACCAGGCTTCGCGCGCGACACCAAGTTTCGTAAAGGAGGTTCTCCACAAGCGAGAGGCGAGAGGGAATCGCGACCGCGACCAGCAGCTTTAGCGACCAATCGTACAAGACTGAGGCAGACGGGCTTCTGGGAAGGAGTTCGACGAAGGTTCTGATGTGAAGGAATTTCTGTGAATCGCAACAGGCGTTGATGAGTTGCAGTTCGCAGAGGGGTTCGCGGTGTTTTGCAGATTCAGGAAGGACTTTGACGCACCGCGAGGGGTTCTTCTAAATCGAGAAAGGATTTGTAAGAAGAATTTTGGAGAGCAATTTGTCAACTTAACAGAGGAATTTCAGAAGATTTTGTTGCAGAATCAACTTCAAATGGCAATTTCTTGTGCAAAATTCGAGGTGATGAAGTTTGATGGAACTGAAAACTTCAGGTTGTGGCAAACAATGGTTAAAAGTTTGTTGACACAATTTGGAATCTTGAAGGCTTTGCGGGCAATAAAATCAGATGCCATGTAAGATGAAGATTGAGAAGAACTGCAATAACGAGCGGCAACAACCGTAGTTTATGTCTGGTAGATGAGGTTATGTATCACGTGATCAATCTAAAATATCTGAGGGAGGTATGGAAGAAATTGGAAACTCAGTTCATGTCCAAATCTCTGACGAATAAATTATACCTGAAACAAAAGCTGTATAGGCTGAAGATGCAAGAAAGTTCTGATCTGGCACAACACGTGAATGACTTCAATCAAATAATCACGGATTTATCACGGTTTAGTGTGAGTATTGAGGATCAAGACCGACCAATGATTTTGTTGTATTCATTGCATTCTTTTTATGAATATCTGGTGACTACTCTAACATATAGAGAAAGAAACTATCAAAGTTGATGAGATTACTACAACATTATTTGCTCGCAACCAGTGGAAATAGAATACTGGGGAAAGCTCTCATGACGACAATTTATATGTGAAGGGTAATCATGATTGTGGAAGAAAAAGAGAAAGAGTGTTCTGAAAGGCGAAATCCCAGATCGAAGTCTAAAGACAAAATGACGATTCATTGCTACAAGTGCAAAAAGTCAGGTCATATGAAGAAAGATTATCCAAAGCTCAAGAAGCAGACTGAGGAGAAACATGATGCATCATTGAAGTATGTAAATGTGATGCAGAGTGACAATTCAGATTGCAGTGATGGCGATATGTTTTCAGTTTCATCAACTCAATTTATGGATGCATGGATTCTTGATTCAGAGTGTTCTTATCACATAACAACTAACTGGGAGTAGTTTACTTCATACAGGTTAACTAATTCTAGCTCATTTTATTTAGTTGATGATAGATACTGCAATATTGTTGGTATTGGTGAAGTCAGAATTCAGATTATGATGACACTGTTAGAAAATTATATGATGTCAGACATATTTCAGATTTGAAGAAGAATTTGATTTTCATGGACACTTTACATATAAATGGTTTTATTCCTAAGGCATATGAAGATTGAGAACCATCAGAATTGTTAAGGATGCATTGAATGTGATGAAATGAAAGTTAACTGCAGATAATGTTTACAAACTGTCGGGGAGTACAGTTGTAGGTGGAGTTTATTCTGTAGAGTCAGATGATGATAGTACAAAGCTACAGCATATGTGTCAGAGTCATTTTAGTGAACGTGGGATGACAAAATTGCATAGAAGAAAGTTGTTGCATGGTGTTAAAAGCTGCAAGCTTGATCTTTGTAAGTTATGTGTTCTTAGAAAACAGACTATAGTCAGTTTTATGACTGGAAAGCATAAAACTGAAAGAGCATTTTGATGTATGAGACCCTACCAGGGAATCGTCATTAGGAGGATTTCAACATTTTATTACATTTATTGATGATTTCTCCATGAAAGTTTGGGTGCATTTCTTGAAACATAAATCTGAAGTATTCTCTGAATTTAAGCTATGGAAAACTGAGGTGGAGTAATCTCTGAATTTCTCCTAAGGGGCTGGATATTCGCCAATGTGAATATTTGTTACGATTTGACTCATATGTTATATAAGGGACAAATGCTGGAACGAAGAGAAGTGAAGCGGAAGAATCTGTCCAATCGGGGGAGTTTCATTGCGTGGGTTGGGGGTGCGGGGGCAATGCCACACAATACGGTACAGGGGTAATTTGTTGTACTCCAGAGCTTTTTTGTTTTCCAGTGTTATAAATAGGCATGTTTGTAACCCTAGGTATTATCTCATATTTTATTTTGTACTTCTTTTCTGAGATTGAAGGAAAGCCGTCGTTCTGCTCCCGAAGATGTAGACATCTTTGTCGAACCTCGTTAAATCTTTGTGTGTTCATCAGGAATTGTGTCGATTCTATATTTCTTCACCCTAATTTCTCTCTCTCTCTCTCTCTCTCTCTCTCTCTCTCTCTCTCTATATATATATATATATATATATANAAATCCTTTTGTTCACTAAATCCTAAATTTCCTACTTAACCTAAATCTCAAATTTACTAAATTTGATTAGGAGGTGGATTTAAGGGAATCATTGGCGTTTTCTTTTCCATGGTAGTTTGTCTCTTCCATCCTAGCTCGCTGCATAAGAGAAAATCGAAAGGAACCACTTGCGTCGTCGCGCTCGTGACGCATGAGAAAGTCACCGCCCTCGTCGCTTGTTCCATATGCTATGCAACCGTTTGACTGGTCTCTCCAAATTTTGAATGTTATTGCCTCTGTCACACGTCCCACGTCGTTTCTGTCCTTGTTGATTGTAGCCTAAGGTTAGTATTGTGATTAAGGGTGTAAACGAGTCGAACACGAGTGAGCTCAGGCTAAGCTTTTGTTCGACTCGTTTATACTTCGAGCTCAAAAATTGTATTTGTACGGCTCATTTCCTTAGAACATGAGCTGTTCACGAACAAAGAGTCATTTTGACAACCCTAATCACGTGGTCATAAGATGTTAAGAGTTGGGGCAAGATTTAAAAATTATTGTTTATATTAAAACATCATTTGAATCTAATTTAATATTTTTTATTCTATTTTCTTAATCAGTACTTTTAATTGATTTAAAATCTTTGTAGCATTGTAGTCAAGTAAACTTTTTAAAAAGACTACTCATCAAGTATATGTGTGTGTGTGTGTGTGTATTGTTATGGTATGACTCATATGTCATATAAGGGACAGATGCTGGAACGAAGCGGAAGAATCTGTCCAATCGGGGAAGTTTCGTTACGCGGGTTGGGGGTGCGAGGGTAACACCCCGCGATATGGTACAGTGGTAATTTAGTAATTACATATTGTAATTTAGGGTATGCTTGTAACCCTACGTATTATCCCATATTCTATTATGTACTTCTTTTCTGAGATTGAAGGAAAGTCGTCGCTTTGCTCTCGAAGACGTAGGCATCTTTGTCGAACCTCGTTAAATCTAAAATATCTAGGGGAGGTATGAAAGAAATTAGAAACTCAGTTTATGTCCAAATCTCTGACGAATAAATTATACTTGAAACAAAAGTTGTATGGGCTGAAGATGCAACACGTAAATGACTTCAATCAAATAATTACAAATTTATCACGACTTAGTGTGAGTATTGAGGATGAAGACCGACCAATGATTTTGTTGTATTCATGGTCTTCTTTTTATGAATATTTGATGACTACTCTGATATATAGGGGAAGAAACTATCAAAGTTGATGAGATTACTACAACATTATTTGCTCACAACCAGTGGAAATAGAATACTAGGAAAAGCTCTCATGACGACAATTTATATGTGAAGGGTAATCAGGATTGTGGAAGGAAAAGAGAAAGAGTGTTCTGAAAGGCGAAATCCCAGATCTAAGTCTAAAGACAAAAGGACGATTCATTGCTTCAAGTGCAAAAAGTCTGGTCATATGAAGAGAGATTGTCCAAAGCTCAAGAAGCAGACTGAGGAGAAACATGATGCATCATTGAAGTATGTAAATGTGATGCAGAGTGACAATTCAGATTGCTGTGATGGTGATATGTTTTCAGTTTCATCAACTCAGTTTATGGATGCATGGATTCTTGATTCAGAGTGTTCTTATCACATAACACCTAACTGAGAGTAGTTTACTTCATACACGTTAACTAATTCTAGCTCATTCTATTTAGGTGATGATAGATACTACAATATTATTGGTATTTGTGAAGTCAGAATTCAGATTATGATGATACTGTTAGAAAATTATGTGATGTCAGACATATTCCAGATTGAAGAAGAATTTGATTTCCATGGACACTTTACATATAAATGGTTTTATTCCTAAGACAGATCAAGATTGAGAAACCATCAGATTTTTTAAGGGTGCACTGACTGTGATGAAATGAAAGTTAACTACAGATAATGTTACAAACTGTTGGGAGTACAGTTGTAGGTGGAGCTTATTCTGTAGAGTCAGATGATGATAGTACAAAGCTACGACATATGTGTCAGGGTCATTTTAGTGAACGTGGGATGACAGAATTGCATAGAAGAAAGTTGTTGCATATGTTAAAAGCTGCAAGCTTGATCTTTGTAAGTTATGTGTTCTTAAAAAACATACTAGAGTCAGTTTTATGACTGGAAAACATAAAACTGAAGAAGCATTTTGATGTATGAGACCCTACCATGGAATCGTCATTAGAAGGATCTCAGTATTTTATTACATTTATTGATGATTTCTCCATGAAAGTTTGGGTGCATTTCTTGAAACAGAAATCTGAAGTATTCTCTGAATTTAAGCTATGGAAAGTTGATGCGGAGTATTATCTGAATTTCTCCTAAGGGGTTGGATATTCGCCAAGGTGAATATTTGTTATGGTATGACTCATATGTCATATAAGGGACAAATGCTGGAACAAAGAGAAGTGAAGCGGAAGAATCTGTCCAATCGAGGGAGTTTCTTTGCGTGGGTTGGGGGTGCGGGGGCAATGCCACACAATACGACGCAGGGGTAATTTGTTGTACTCCAGGGCTTTTTTGTTTTCCAGGGTTATAAATAGACATGTTTGTAACCCTAGATATTATCTCATATTTTATTTTGTACTTCTTTTCTGAGATTGAAGGAAAGCTGTCGTTCTGCTCCCGATGACGTAGACATCTTTGTCGAACCTAGTTAAATTTTTTTTTGTTCTTCAGGATTTGTGTCGATTCTATTTTTCTTTGCCCTAATTTCTCTCTCTCTCTCTCTCTATATATATATATATATATATATATTTACACATAGAGACTTGATGAGTAGTATTTTGAGCAAAAACGAGCCGACCACGAATGATCAAATCTTTGTTCGTTTTCGGCTCGTTAACTTAGCGAACGAACCGAACACGAGCTTCTTAAAGAGCTGAACACAAGCTCTTCGCGAACAACGAGTCATTTTGACAGCTCTAATAGTGATGATAATCTAAAACACAAAAAGGTGCCAGGTTGTAGGAAAAGGACTCCAACTTTCTATTCTAACATGTGATTGTAGAATTATAACAGATAAAATAATTTTTTTTCAAAAACAAAGAAAAATTTATAATATATTTAAATGTTTATAAAAGTCAGAATATATATATTTTTTATAGTTACTATATTATAATATATATGATTATAACACAAGTTAGCACATCAATAGCTCTCAAGTCTCCGCATAAATTCGCCTCCCATTCCAATTAGCCAAATCAATAATAAAATTTGTTAATATGCATGTACTACTTACTAAAATTTATTTTACATCACATACTTATTAATTCAATTTTTTATGGTCACTCACTCCGCTGGCTTCATTCTGTTCCTCTCGTTAAGGATGCAGGCATGAAAGTTTCTTTGCACAGTTTTCATCTTCATTTTACTATTAGATATCAAATAATCTTCCAGTTATGTCATGCAAAAAAATGTAGTAAGCTACTAATAAATGTATTATTTGCATTCCAACTCTTGCTAATTAAGAAAATATGTTAAAATGAAGCTTTACTGAAGGAGTTTTCCGCTTTATTTAAGCTTTCTTGTGCATTCTTTATTTATTTTTCAATTCACTTCATGAGAAAAATGGTTATATCTGTTTTGCTTAAGAAAAGTGTCTCATTTCTTTCCAGCAAGCTTTATAACACTTTTAATTTCATGAGGAGATACTCATTGCAACTGTGGAGAATGGTATTTGAGCCAAAGAATAAGGCATGGAGTTATTAATAAAATGTTTGGCGTCTCTAATGGTCTTGAGCCCAAAAGAAAGATTAGAGTTTCATTGCTAAGGTTAAAATAAGAAATGATGTCTTTTATATTCTTGCTTTATTATTTCTAATGGATATTAGTAGAATTCCAAGATTATATCTTATCAGTCTATGTAAGCTTTAATAGAATTACATGTTTATATCTACTTAACATTAAAGTAATATGATTTTAAACAAAAGACTAACTGAATATGATTAACTCTGAAGAAGATGCGAGCAATTACATTTGGACTATAACTATCAAACATAACATTAATATTGCTCCCAAAAAAATAGATTTCAAGCAAATGAGAAATGATAATTTAAGTGGTTACGAATCATCGAACCTTATCTACATAGAGAGGGTTAAATTGGTATGAGAAAATATATTTAAAATTGGTATTATTTCTTGACAAAGCCATCATGTCAAATTGTTCATCGTTTCAATTGTCATATGAAGTAACTTTGTTAGCTTGATTATCCTGTAATAATGAAGAGAGTTTCAAAAGAAAATTTAGTTCAATGTAGCAATTCAATATCAGAACATTCTCCTAAAGTATTTCAATCAATACTGAACAGATTAAGAGTACAATTAGAATTCCAAAATAATCAGAAGAGCATAAAAATATTCTTGCAGACTTCTTGAACAAATTCAATCAAGAAATATGTCAGAAAGTAGATTGAAGAGAGAAAATTGGGTTTTAGTGATCGAGACACTAAACATACGTGTAGGTACCATTTATACAGAAACAGTGGTGTTAAAAATTAAAAAATATATATGAGTCAATTTTAAGATGTTATATCAGTACTTGAATTGTAGTGGTTAAGATTGGGATGAAAATGTGCATACACTGATAACAATTGACAACATTTAGGACGATATCATAAATTATATAATTATTTCTACATAAACTAGCTGAACTTATATGATATTTTAATTATTAATAGATTTTGATAAGAAAACCCAAAACTGACACAATTTTAAGGAAACTCTTTCCTCCAAAATGACATTTTTGAGAGGATCCGTGGAGATAATATAGCAACAGGTAATGGAATAATACGTTCCAACCAAGAGTCTTACATCAGACTGAAGTGGAATTGACTACACTGATTGATAATTTTATGTTTGTGAATGGAACAGCCTTCATCGATGAGTAATTGTGTCTACTCAAACAGTTGATGTTCAAATGAACAAAGATGTGATCATACAGTCATTAGACAGATAACAGAGTGGTAACAAATGATTAATCGCAAGAGTCCATCCCAACAAAAAAAATTAAAAGAAAAAAAATACCGATAACATGATGACATTATTATAGGCCACTTAATAAAAATATGTAGGATTTCCAACAAACTGTGGAACATCATTCCCCGCACACAATAGATGAATGTCTAACGAAGCTTGACAACATTCCAAGCATTTCTAATAAGGTTATAATTTTCGTTCATGAAGAATTAAAGTATACCAATGCATATAAATAGATGAATGCCATTTCCCATTTCATGAGAAAAATTTTGTTGGCATTGTTATCCTTTAATGCTTCATTAATGGTAATTATAGTTTCATTAGAAATGTTTGGAATGCTGTCAAGTTTTGTCAGATATTCATCTATTATGTATGCAGAAATACATTTCATATACATTGAAATCACATATACATGTCTTCTACCAGAAGATGATAGCTTTCAAATGTTACCGAAACACAAAAGCATTTGAATGTCACCGAAAAGACAAAGCTTAATCTCACAAGCTTAATCTCACATAAAAACGTGCCACAAAACATTGAAATCACGTATACATGTCTTTTACCTGAACACGGAAATGACATTGAATAAAACAACAAAATTACTGTAAAGGAACAAACACACAGAAACAACTAGAAGGAATTCGAAAACAGATTTTCTAGATACGATAATAAAATAAACCCACAAAGAAACAAGTTCAAAAAGATAGAACCCCCTTGAAAACAGATTTCACAGCAACGGAAATGAACAAATGATAAAAAAATCAGTACAATAAGGTCGAATCTGTTCGAAAATGAAAACCGTAAAAAAATATTCCCATAAAAATTGAAGAAAATAAAATGCATCTCCCTTTTATGCCAAAAAAATAAAATAAAATAAAAATAAAAATAAGAAAATAAAATCTAATAATCTACTCCCTCAACTTACCGAATAGACAGTTGCTCAAAAACAAAGAGCTAGGGCACAGATAGTCACTCCAAAACGAAAAGCTAGGATATTGAAGTAATTACCAGTTATCAAAATGCGAACCGCGCACGAATGACCGCATTATTAAAATGACGTTATAACGTCCCACGGTGTGAAAATGCCGCTACCTTGCAATTAAAAAACACCTACTCAGACAATGCCATATCAGAGCCGCAAAAACACTTCTCCAAGCAGGTGCTTAGTGTTGACTATTATAGCTCCCACATTAACAGATTTGTAATTTTATAATTTCAGAAAAAACCAAAACAGGTACATAAATTTTTAAAAACTCAGATACTTCTTTTAATAACTAGACTGCTGCCTTGCTGGCTTACTATCAAGTTCAGCATGCATCCTCTCACAAAGAACGTATTACTGATATATCAAGAAACTAGGAAGTCTTTTCTAAGAAATTCCAGAGAATAGAACTATTCTGGGAGTATACTACAGTTAAGGTTTTTCCTCCTGTACAAATTTCTGCAAATTTTTCATATATAATACATTTGTTCTCTTTTTTCTAGCTGTTAAAGCTGAGATAGATACTCATCTGCAATCGATCCTTTTCCAACTTATCCCAAACGTGATTTTGCTGCTTGTATTGTATTGTTTTATGTTTATCTCAAATATGAAATATCGTGACACCAATACTGACATTAAAAATTCCAATGCCTACACACACCATCAGTAATAATTGTTGACACCTAACAACAATACCAATGCCAATGTCTTACGTCAACACCAGAACAAATTGGTGAACTTCTTGGTCTCTGATCAAACCACTAATGATCACTTAAAGATAAATTCAACATCTCAAGACTCTTCCAACATACACCATAGAAGTCATCCTTCACAATTCATATCTACCATATAATAACGATGTCTTCTCCAACTATAAGAAAGAGAATCGATTGTAATTAACAATATACACTAGCAGAATTGATTCAGTTCAGCCAAACCTCATAACTTTTCCTCTTTCAAGGTGTCCATGTAAAAAATATCTTGTCTCCTATGAGCTACTTTCGACTTTCTTTACGTTGGAACTTCATACAAAGGTAAGACAATAAACTCCCTCTCTACTGCATTTCAGGATGATGATAATGATGATTAACAGATTTGCCCTTCACCTTCAGTCTTCACTCAGGATCCCAATACATGGATTATTTTTCTTTCAAGCGTCCACATATACTTCTCAGCTCTCAAGATTTCTTAGTCTTTACCTCATATGGTCAGCCATTCAGCTTCACATAACAGACGTCAAACTCCAAGATTGACCTTTCTATTACCAGTAATCTCCACAAGAACAAGCTCCAACCTTGAAATGATGAAAACGAACCGGGTCTCTTATTACAATCACTTTACCTTCAGTCCTTGAAACAAGCTTCGCAAATTCATGGCAATCTCCACAGATCCTGAGATTCTTCATTATTCTGATTGGCTTTCCCTCTGTTGAATTCATCATTCCAAAAGCAATCGCCATCTTCTCACTATGATACCGAAGAGACTCTTCCTTCTGCTCTCTCCCCAAATCATGCAGCACAAATTCAGTATCAGGCACATAACCCAATCTACTTATTCTGCCGATCAACCTCTCCAGTTCTCTATTGATACCCTCCATTTGAGCATTTGAGAAATCTCCAGCAATGAAGACGTGGGTTTCCTTCCCAACATCCATCCAACTCCGGCCAGGCTCTTTCCTAATGCCTCTATCCCTCATCATCTTCCTCACCTGCTCCACATCTGACCATTGCTTAGCATCTGCATAAATATTCGATAATAATATGCAAGTCCCTTCATCTTCAGGTTCTAGTTTCAGAATCTCTTGTGCTGCATAAGCAGCAAAGTTCACGTTTTTATGAACCTTGCATGCTCCAAGGAGGGTTCTCCATATAATAGAATCTGGTTTGAATTCCATTTCATGGATAAACTCCACAGCTTCCTCAAGCTTCCCTGCTCTACCAAGAAGGTCAACCATGCAGCCATAATGCTCACTTCCTGGTTCTATATCAAAGAGTCGCTTCATGGAGCGAAAATAGTGCCAAGCATTTTCAAGTAAACCTGCATGACTGCAAGCAAAAAGAACGCCCACCATGGTGATGTAGTTAGGGTTTGTTCCTTCTGCCTTCATCAAGTCGAAAAGTCTCAATGCTTCCAGACTCCTTCCATTCTGAGCAAGGCCTGAGATCATTGTGCTCCAAGATATCACATCTTTCTCAGGCATTCTTCGAAAGTTATCTTCTGCCTCTTCCAAGCTTCCACATTTACAGTACATATCAAGCAACGCATTGTTCAGAATCAAATCGGATTTATACTTGAGCAAATGGACATGAACTTGCTGCCCCATTTCTAGAAAGACCATACCAGTGCAAGCTCTCAGAGCACTGGTTAAAGTTGCTTGTTTAGCTAAAAAGCCTGCTCTTTTCATCTGTCTGAACAGCTTCAGAGCTTCGTGGCCATTGCCGGTCTGTGCGAAACCACCAATGACAGAATTCCACACAACAGGATCTCCTGTTATCATTTCATCGAAAACCAGGCGACCACTCTCAGAATCTCCACATTTGAAGTAAGCATCGATCAGCGAGCTTCCAACAAAATCATCAAACTCCAATCCGTGATTGATGGAACAGCAGTGCATTGCCCAAAGGGTGCTCAGAGCGTTACAGGCTCGTATAATAGATGAAAAGGTGAACATGTTTGGTCTAATTCCATCTCTTTGCATCAAGACAAAGAAATACAGAGCATCGCTCTGAAGATCAATATCAATAAGTGCAGAGATCATTGTAGTCCAAGAGACAACATTTCTAAAGGGCAAACTGTCGAACATTTGGCGGGCGTCATCAACGAGGCCGAAGCGGACGTACATTCCAAGGAGAGAGTTAGAGAGGAAAAGGACAGGAAGATAGCCTGAAGAGGCGAGATGGCTGTGAATTCGGCGGCCTGCATCAGCGGCTCCATCGGAGAGGCAGAGCTTGATTAGGTGGAGGTAGTCAACGGGGTCAGCAGCGCGGAGGCCGCGTGAATGGAGGATTTCGAGGGCAGCCATGGCATCGGAGAGGGGTCCATGGAGGGAGAAGCGGGTAAAGGATTGAAGTATAGATTGGTTCTGGTTTAGGGTTAGAGTTTGGCTTGAGAAAAGAGGAGAAGAAGGGATCGGCTGGGTACGAAGAAGAAGACGAGCGCGGGAAGAAGGCTTTGAAGTGAAATTGCGAGCAATACGGTTCATTTTAAGTAGCTGGACCAAAGGTGCAAAACTCAAGAACCAGTTGGGCTTTAAGCTTAGACCGGAATTTCGCCAACCCACCCACACATGACACAAACATGCACAAATGCAAATCTTATTATTATTATTATTATTATTATTATTATTATTATTATTATTATTATTATTATTATTATTATTATTATTTATTTATTTATTTATTTTTCACATATTGAAATTAGTTTTCAAAATAATCCCCCTACAATATTGAGGGTATTTTTTTTATATATATTTGGGTTGATATCTTGCTTTAGACGGAGATCTCTAATATTATTTTTTTTATTATTAAAGGCACTTTTACAAGATAGATGGCATTCATATGTATTTGGGTTAACATTGTTCTCTAAGTTGAGATCCCCATATACATCCATTAAATGTTAGATTCATCTCTTTATGAGATCAAAAAAAAAAAAACTATTTGGGTTGATATGTGTTTTAAGTCGGGATCCCAAAATGTGTTTATTAAGTGTTTGAATCATCTCTTTGTCAGATAGAGAATCAAACAAACGTTTAGATGATTTTGAGCGCATGATCAAGAGCCATAAGCATTATATATAGAGATCCTTCTAATTTTATTTGGGCGACATCATGCTACAAACCAAAATTCTTGAAAAAACACAATTATTATTGGAAGTCTTTCTATAAGACATGTCTTTCTTATTCTATTTGGTTTGACATTATGCTCAATGTTAAGGCCCCCAAATATATTTTATTAAATAAATAATTAAATGTTTAGTTGACATCACACTCATTACTGAAGCTTTCAACATACAATACATAGAGGCCACTACTATTATTTAGTTGACAACATGCTTCATTCCAAGATCTCAAAATATAAATATGTTGTTGAGATTCTCTCTGCAAGATAGGGACATTTTATTTTATTTTATTTAGGCTAAAATTAGTCTATACAAAGAACTCTGATTGATTGTGTCAACATCATGCTCATTGTCAAGTTTCTCATATATATTTACCAAATATTATAATTTTCCCTTGGTTGTATAGGGTAGCGATCATTTAAGGATTCTCATTCATTCAGGTTGACCTCTTGCCCAAAAGATCTCCAACCATTTGGGTTGACATTATGCTTGATGTTGAAATTCATAAACACATTTATCAAATGCTAAAATCACCCCATTATCCAGCAAAGGGGGGCCAATCATTCAAAGTGGCATTAAGCTCAACATAGTCATCTTGGTTGACATCACTCTCATGGTTGAAATCCCTAGATGCATTTTGAGTGCCAAGTCTCACCCATTTTACTAAATGGACAATGAATGATTCAAAGATCTTCACACATTTGGGCCATCATCATGCCCAAAGTTAAGATTAATGTAGTTCATTCTTTATGAGACACATGAAACCTTCCTTTTGGCTAGATATCAAATTTAAGGACATGATCCTCAAACTCAAAGCTCAATGTCGAACAAAGGGAATCTCATCTTCAACAAGTCCATTAAAGCATCATGTGTTGGACCGATACTCTTAGCCAATTAATCTCATATAAGCACTCAAGGTTAGGTCACTATTTTGTTGGTGTTTTTGTTTTATTTCGTAGAAATCTTAGATTTTTCCTCCTTTTATGTCCTTCTCGTCGGCGTTCCGTCCCATCCACATGTTCTATGGTAGTAAAAAAATACAACACTCTCACTTTGTTAATGGCCCCCTTCTTTATTATTCGCTCACACACCTCATTCTTTCCTACTTCTCCGTGCTAAAATAACCCATCTGCCTTCTCTTTTCTAAACTCAGACCATGTTGCACCTCTCCTACTCCAAGCCACAACAGCTTTGTGGTTCTCCATTGACACCTTAGTCGTTGAGCTCACTGAACCACCAGTAGCGGGTTTTTTTTTCTCCTTACCATGAATCCGCAAGCCAATGACATCTCTCTCTCCACTATTTGATGGATCACTCTTGGTTGTTGTCTACTTCATGTCTATTACATCTCCCTTCTCCTTACACAAGTTGAAAAAGCATTGCCTTGTTATGTCGCTACCCCATGGCCAGCCAAGCTATCCTCACAACCTTCCTATCACTCCCCTCTCATTCACACAAGCTCCATCTATAGTGTAGAAAAAGCCTATTTCGACTCTCAAAATGTTTGCATGTGCTCTGACCAATTTGCTAAATGCATATACACATAGTTTGGAAATGTTTCACAAATAGAAAATAAATTTAACTAAAAATGTAATTCTTTTTGATAAATGTGCTCACATTTTTAAACTTTCACAAAAATCTCTATTTGAAAGCTAATTTGAAAATCATTTAAGTTATGTATGCTTTCGAAGGAGCTTTCATGTTTATAAGTCAGAATCGTAAATCCCACCATTGAGGCCTCCGATAATCCCCTTTAGTAGGGTGTGGAATAGACAAGACTGAGCCCCAACTAAGTTAATTTGATACTCCTCCTCATTAAAACTGGAGTCGATAGGACTAGTGGATTTAATAATATTTAATCAAATTATCCCTGATGATGGTTGTTTTGAATACATATCTTAATTGAAGTGGTCTGTTCTCAAAATCAAATTCTCAAATTCTATAATTTAAAATATTCACATGAAGTTCGATCATTACTAAATACTTAAGTAAAATTTCTTCATGCTTATGACTATTTGTCAAGGGTGATAAATCTCAGACTAATCTAAGCTCATAAATAACAATTATTATATTTATTATAATGTCAAATTCACACTAAAAATAATCTCATGTCAATAAGAATATGACATCTTATGTTCTTGTGGTTTGGCCCAACATATCCACAATGAAGTGATTACAATAGGTTCTATCAGATGGTTTGGCCAATAATCTCCATCTGGTAGTTTAGCTTGAACCATCAGATGGTTTGGCTAGCAGGCTCCATCAAGTATTTTGGCCAGTATACTCCCCTATTATGATCATGGATATTGCTTGTATGTTATTCATAGCTTTACTTATTTAGGTTGTGAATTGTTATACTTAATATGACACAAATCCCTTTTTTAGCTAAGGTGATCACCTAAATTTGTCCCTTTAGACAAACATTTAATCTATGTCTACAAGGTTCCCTTGGACGAAGCAACCCTTGATCGCTGACAAGGTTCCTTCTACCAGGTTGTGTTGAATACCTTCTTTGACTGGTAGACCAGGAACCATGTGATCTTTATCAATTTCATCTTCATTCAACCGCCATCTGCTCAGAGCTAATAATGATAATTTTATAATTTAAAATTTAAAATTTGTTATATATTAAGTCTAAATACATAGCACCAAATGACTAGACTTAATCAAAAGTGTTCTCCCATTATTGTGATGAGTAATTAATCATATGGGCTTGAGCTTATGGGAAACCTCTAAACCCATCTTAAAGTCCGCATAAAATGAGAGCAAAATCCTTGGGTAGTTTCTTATATACTATCTCATTTGCCTTCTAAAAATTTTACCTAGAACATCAAAGTAAACTCACTCACTCATTTCTTTTTAAGGAAGGCTGAGGTAAAAAAAATTTTTGGATTTTGTATTGATGGTTTATTTATAGATATTGAAGTGTTATTAACTTAATTGGTACAAGATTTGGCAATAATTAATTTAAAAAATTAGATATACGAATGAGACATTAATGTCCATATGTCTTGAGTATGAAATGTTTTACAACACTTCTGAGGTTAAATTGTTGCCACTCATCTCTTAGAATGTGGCCATTGGTACTTAGCCTTGGAGTATTATGTTTTGTAGCTCTATATAGAATTTAGATCATAAGCGTTAATACTCGACCCTTGGTATTTCACCATTTTAACTCATACCTTGAAATTTGGCCATTAATCCATTTTTTCATTCCACTATATAATGCATGATATATATATATATATATATATATATATATATATATATAATCTATATAAATTAATATTTGAAAAAGGACTAATTAGCATCATCTATTCATAAGCTTAATTGGCAGTATAATCCATGCATAAGTGTCCTCAAAGTGATAACAAACAACCAAAAGAAAATTTTAATTAATACTTTCTATGCACACCACCTATTCATAATATATGGTGAAAAAATAGGAAAGCCCGCACATCATTATTATCAAACTCGAGATACAAACCATTAGAGCATAAAGAACAAATTAACAAATATGTTTCAAAATCAACATAACATAATCTCCAATAAAAAACAAAAATGATGTCATGAGAAATGATTGTCTATAAAAATTAATCTTTTATCATTCACATTATATACATATATATACGTACAGTATGATTTTTTCCTCTAACAAATTACTCATAGCTTCAAGTCAAGATCCATACACTCATCATGCAAAAGAGGATCAAAATAAATATGATTGATAATTTTATCTGTAACATGATCTGCACAATGATCTGAAGTGTCAAAAAAGTCGTGCAGTTTGGGCTCGCGGCTGAGCTTCTTGTGTGCCTTCCAGAAAGCTATATTTGGACTAAGAGGTACCATTTGAAGACAATTAGGCTTAGATGTGATGTGTATCTTCCTTTCGGGTTTGGCCTCAATGGTCTTTTTGGCGCGTCGATTCTGATGGGTAAGCATATAGTGTTGATGTTGAAGCCTCATCTCCTTTATCTCTTTACGATGAGTGGTTTGATGACCTCCGAGGCACTGTTGAATAAATTGCTTTTGTGAATAATTGTATGAGAATTAATTGAATTATAGGATTGCATATAATTTAACTGAACATATATAATATGTTCCTTCTATTTTATTAGATGTGATATGACTTTTCATTTATTATTGTCTGTATATACTTACGAAGTACGTAATATTTTCTCATTTTATTAAAATTAAATTCAATATTTGTTGTGTGAAATATAGTTGTTATCTTGTAATTGGAAGGATGTTGTATGACGTATGCCAAAGAAAATACATCTTACGTCTCAAATCGAACCAAATGGAGAATTTTTAACTCTGCAAGTTTTACTATATATTTATATATCAATGATTAATGGTACACAAGAAAGCTGTTTATATATAATAGGTTTATATTTATATATAAAGAGAGAGACAAGTGACGTGTATTCTAGCCTGTTGGCTGGCATTCGCGGTATAAGACTCCTCAGGTGTGGGGATTGAATTCTTTCTAACACAGTTGACCTTAACTTGATGGTACTCGAATTGTTAGACACATTGATGGTGGTTGGAAGCTCGTATCATAGCCTCTGGCCATTCGACCATTCCTTTTAATATATATATATATATATATATATATATATATATATATATATAGAGAGAGAGAGAGAGAGAGAGAGAGAGAGAGAGAGAGAGAGAGAGATTTGAAACTGCGTAATCTTCATGAAAGCTGCAATTTTGAAGTCAACGAAGGTAAGCATTTTGAAAACTCATGGATTACTTGGTGAAGGTGGCATGTATCTTAAAATTGAATTTTAGATGTCAGATATGAAAATACGTAAAAATTGAGTGGTATGTGTGTAGATCTTCCTTTTACTTAATATTTTTTGAAATAAAATTATTATATTCTCATAAACAAACGTAAAATGACTCGTAAACCTGCAGATCATGAAATAATAGAAAATATTCACACATACAGACATGTATGTAATATCTGTAGCGCCATTATATTGATAGAAACAAATAGAAACTGAGAATTCAAAAAGACAACCCTAATGATGATGATATGCGTGTAAACTTAGCGATAATTAACCTGCAGGGTGAGGAATCCTTTGGCGCAGAAGGAGCAGCGGAAGGGCGCTTCTTCCTGCTGATGAAGATTGAGGCTTTGGTTGATCTCCATTAGAACCAATTAAGATGGTAGAAATGGAGGATATTGCTGCATACAAAACACCTTCCTACGTATAGAACATACAATGCAAGTGTAAGGATGACTATCTCATTGGTGAGCTGGCACTAATTAACCAGGTCAAGCAAGTATATAAATATTCATTAAGAGGATTCGGTAAGTTAAATGTACTTAGTATAATATATTACATTATATTAATGCTGTAATTTAATGTAGTTAATAAAAGCTTCATGCATAAACATGTCAGAGGTTCTCCTAATTCTTTCCATTATAAAAACTTCATAACTGATATGTATGAAGTTTTTAATTGTGAGAGAATATGTAATATTTTTTTGTTATCACAATTATCTGTGTATTTTTTTTCGGTTATATGAAGATGATATCTTGTGGAAGAAATTTTGATGGAAGGAATGGGATAAGAGGAAGTTCGAATATATGGTGGAGGGGCTGAATCTAATTTTGTGAAGAAACTTCTTAAGAGAGGAATTAAAGAGAGGAGAGAAAGGATTAAGTTCACTTAATTAGAATATTTTGAGACAGCTTTGTCATGCTATTATGCAACATGATCTGGAGCCATATATTGAAATTGTTATAGAGAATAAATTTTGCTGAGAAATTGTAGAGGCTAAGCCCCAACTGATTGAGTTATGATGTATGGATACTTTATTAAATAGCAATGTAGTGTCAGGCCCGTATCAAACATAGACACGTCTTTGACACAGTTCTAACACGTTTTAGACACACCATAGACTGTATAGTTTAAATAATATTTAAAAAAATTAATACGCATGTCTTATATCTATATATATATATATATATAGCTTACTTTTTGAAAGTTAATGTTATCAAATTTTTTATTTTTTATTCTTTATAATTCTTAATCTTATATTTATTTAATTCTTGTCTATTTTATAATTTATATTAAGCAGATTTACATATCTTACACCTAAATTCATATTTTTTACATATATATATGATACATTCATATGCATGAAAATATGTATTTCACTTTTTAAAGTTAAAATGGTGATATTTTAGATGCCATATGAAAGATTTGAGTGATAATAATGCAGAAATGCATAATTTGGGTGTGAAATATGTAAACACAAATGAATTTGGTAAAATGTGTGAATGCTTATTTATGTTATAATGATGTGTTGACGTGTGTTTCATAATAAAAGTGTAACATATTTGTGTCTTGCCAGCATCCTAGTGTTTTATCTATGCATCAAAATCATGAACCAAGTATATATGAAGCTGACTAGATGTTGTCGTCCTGCTAGGGAACAAACCAAGCGCAGGACAAGGGAAGTATCCTTCAAGTAGATATGAACTCCAACGAGAAGTGTAAAAGAGGAAACACCTCAAATATTTCCTCAATATTTTCCTCAAGAATTAGGTTGCAAAGTTTCTACTAGGGGTGTAAACGAACAGAGCTTGTGTTCGTGTTCGATTCGTTTGAAATTTAGTTTGTTTGAAATAAGCTCGTGTTTGAAATTGTTCGTGAAGTCACTGTTTGTGTTCGTTTCTTAACGAACGAGTCGAACACGAGNTATATATATATATATATTAGTATATTATTAATATAGTATATTAATATATTTTTATTATTTATTTATTATATATTATAATTTATAAAATTTAATTTTTTAAAATACCATAAATTTATATATATAATTATTTTAAATTATTTTATATTTCGAACAATAACGATTCGAACACGAACGAACGCATCACTGTTCGTGTTTGGTTCGTTTAACTAGCCGAACGAAAAAAATTGTTCATGTTCGTCTCGTTTATTTATCGAACGAATCAAACACGAACTCATTGACGAACCGATCACGAACTGTTCGCGAACAACGAGCTTTTTTGACAGCCCTAGTTTCTACAGCTTCTTACAGGTTCTGTTATTCGGTTTAATTATAACTGAATACAAAGATGATTATAGTAGTATCAATTATTATTATTCTCATAATGATGTGTATACAACTTCTATTGTAAATAATCTTTTAGCCAAGCTGGTTTGTACTCCTTTCTTATTGATCTATGCTTCCCAATACTATCTTCTATTTTCTCTTTCATTTAAGAGTATTAATATGCTTTCTTCTCCCTGTTTTTCATGGGTTAAGAGTTATGAGTGAGTTCGTAACATCTCTGTTATCATCAAAACAACCTTGTCCTTAAGGTTGAGGGGCTTATATGATTTGCATAAGGATTTGAAATACAATAAGCCTTCTTTCAATAGATAGTCTTTAGAATGAATGCCATCTTTTCAATTCGTGTCTTAATTTGATTATATGTTATGCATCCATTGTCTGTATGTAGCTTCTGAATTAACTGTATGTAACATGTAACAAAGGCCAAGTAGCAGTTTAGCTATAGAACTGATGGTTGTTCAATTTTCTTGTCCTTTAGAAGTCAGGACAATGCATCAACAATAGCACTCAATTTCTTTGCTTTATATTTAATGTGAAAATTGAACCCAAGAACTTCCAAAGTTAAAAATTATTATTACGGAGTGTTTAAGATCTATGTTGTTAGTTCCCAGAAGCGAACTTTATGATCAATTTTAATGGTGAAATCAACACCTAAGAGATATTGCTTCCACTTATAAATATCTTCCACAGTGGAAAATAGGTCTGCATCATCATTCCTAATTTTTATTGAAAAATGAAATTGATATTATCTTCGCATTAAAACTATACCCATTTTGGTTTTCAAAGTCAAACTTCAAACGCCAACAAAAATGGAAGATTTTTTAGTACTTAACACACATTACATTTTCTGGTTTTCTTAATATATAAGCAAATACAAATTATAACCGCACAATAACTACATGTCACGTTTTTTTGAAAATAAAAACTAACCACATAACAATTTTCCTAACCGCCTAACCACACAACGGTTTTCTTAACCACCTAATCATATGAAAAATGTGCAAAAAAAACATAAACAATTTTTGGAGACAACTAGATTAACTCAACAACCCATGCATTATTTAATGCATCTATGATAAATCTTTTTTATAAGTCTAGTAATGTTAATATCAATGTTATTGTCATGATAATTTTTAAAATTTTAAAGGCAATTTCCGTAGGTGCATGCCATAAGGATACTTCTGATTTTAACAGGTTTCTTAAAGGTGTTATTAGGGAAGCTAAAAATTTATGTAATTGCTTAATATTTTGTAGACTAGGCCACTACCGCATAGACACTGTTTTATTTAATCAAATATGATACCATTGTGTTGGATTATGTCATAGATTTTCCACTATGTGTTGGTTGAACTGGCAAAAACAATTGACGTGTTTGCAAATATTCTAAAACTAAATTAAAATAATATGGGTGGATGGATAAATTAGTATTGTATACTAAAATATGGTCAATTCATTGGAGCTTGAATGGTTGACGAGTCGTTTGTAAGCCTAAATAGCATTACTAAGAACTTGAAATGGTTGTCATGAGTTCTAAATGATATCTTATCTATGTCTTTGGTTGACATTCTGATTTGATGATATCCTAAATGTAAATCAAATTTTGAAAATCATAAACCACCATGTAATTCATCTAATAGTTCATCAATTATTGGTATTAAAGTTATTTATTGTGATAGCATTCCGTGCTCTGTAGTCCACACAAAATCTCCAACGCCCATTATTTCCTTTACCTCATTCAAATATTTTTTTAATCAAATTTTTTTCTTGGCATCTATTTTAAAATATGGATACATGTACGATCTTACATTCACTAGTATGGAACCTGGTTCCAAATTAATATGATAACCAATATCTCGATGAGGAGGCAATCCTTCTGGTTCTTCAAAAATATTTTGAATTTATTATAGCAATACTAAAATGGGCATTGGAGCTATTAACAGTAATTTCATGAGAGTCTATGATAAATTTGATGGTTGTGTGAGTTTTTACTCTATCTTTTGAGTTTATACTGCATATAAAGATTGTGTTGAGCCATGATATAGTAATACCTACAAATAGTGAAAAAAATTGATTATGGAAGTAGCTGAGGCTCTTCTTTTAGTTAAATAAGATTGTTATTTCCAATAAATTTTATAGTAAATTTGTGATAATCATATAGGATTTGTCCTAAAGATTATAACCACTATATTTCCAGCACTTATAAATCAGCACCTTGAATATCTAGAACAAATAAATCTTAAATGATTGGATGACCTTGCAAGGATAAATGTACATTTGAGCATTCATTATACCATGCAATTGATCACCATTGCCGATGAATACTTGAAACCACTTAATAAGATAATAGGAAAGTCCTAACCATTGCAACAAACTTTCTTAAATAAAATTATGAATGCTACCACAGTCTATTAAGACAAGTACTCAATGTAGGTTAATGAAACGAATTAGTAATAGTGATCTTAGACTTAATTGGCCATCTAAAGAATTCAAATTAATTTTTAAATCATTTACTGAAAAAGCTCCTTAGATAATTGATTTTCTCTTTGATCCTAAATATCATATCTGTCTAATTAATAACAGATAGAATTTGTTGGGGCATCAATGTTGTTTACTGGATTTTCTATCACAATCGAAACATTATTCTCTTTTGTTTTGTATTTCTATTTGAGATAATCTACTTGTTGATATGTTTGGATATTTATTATCTAGAATAAAATATCAAGTTTCAGTATGTGTAGTAGAGTTATTCTAGAAGATTGTTTGAATATTTGTGGATGTGTTCATGGCAGGCAACCCCCAAGGAGAAGTTTGGTGGTTTCATGAATTTAAATGATTACCCCTTTGTTTTTTAAATCATGATTCTTATGTTCAAGCCATCTCTATTTTTTCTAGCAAGATGATAGTCTAGCCAATAGTAATTTATGCATGGTGCAATTCATTTTTGAGATCCAATATAAAAAACTCACCTATGAAGTTTTAGATAAACCTAAACTTTTGAAAGCTAGTTCCTTGAATTCATTATGATATTCTAATATAAAACCTTTCTGGATTAACTTCGATAAGTTACCATGAAGGTTTTCATATTATGAATTATCAAAGCAATGATGTAAATAATTCAAGAAAGTTTTCCAAGATATATTCTGATCTTTTTAAACATAGCCACTGATACAAGATTGTTGTCAGGAGATCCAGATGAAAAGATGTAATTCTTATATGATGACAATTAGGAGCGCTTTGAATTCAAAATACACCTCAGGTTTAAAGACACGGGTATTAATATTAGTCCCGTTAAATCTTGGTAACTCAATTGTCATAGTCTTAAGAAAAGACATGATCTTTGTTGTTGTTGTTGTTGTATGTGTAGTTAATTGGGAAAAGTTGGGGCCCATGCCATGCCCGTCTCCCACATTTTATTGATTTGCATTTGATAGAGCTTTAGTATATGATATATCCTCCAATCAATTATCCAAAATTGTCGTCCAAGGTAGGAATTTTTCTAAAGCCTAATTGATTGTTTTAAATTGGGTATCTGAAATGTTGATGGATTTTTGTAGTGTTTCAAATCACGTCTCGTTTTACAACTACAGTGATTATACCATTTCTGTTGAATTTGAGTTCTTCACCATTGTGAGAAGAACATTAGTGGAAGCATTGTTTGTTGTAATCCTACTAGGGCACAAACTAAGCACAAAACAAGAGAAGAATCATTTGTGTAGAAACGAACTCCAACGAGAAGGAGAAAGAAGGGAAGAACTTCTTTATTTCCTATTTTGCTCAAGAATTAGGTTACAAATGTTTTTATGGCATCCTATAGGTTTTGTTATTCATTTTGAAAATGAATACAAATATGCTTACAATATTATCAAGTATTATTATTCTTATAATGATGTTGTTCATATCACGCCCAAAGAGTAGTGTAGGGAGGAGAGTGAAAGAGAGAAATAGAGAAGGAAAAGAGTCACAATGTTATAATATTCATAATCGTTCCGAGCTTCCTGATAAAAGTCTCATTTGCATGTCATTATTCACATATTTATATATAATAAATAGATTTTATATTGAGAAATATCAATAATGCTCTTGAAATTCTTTATTGTCGGTCGGTCACAGTAACAATCAAAATTACCGTTACCATTATTGAATCCTTTCTTGTTGGATCGTCGTTTTGCCTGCTCCTAGGATGACAAGCCGTTCGCCTGCTCCTAGGATGGCCTTCTTGGATCATACCATGTGATTCCTAATATATTCATAATCTAACACTTGAACTTTAATTTTAACATTTATACCATCCAAATCTTTATATCATATCAAAAATACAATATTTTAACTTAAAAAATTTGAATACGTCTTCTTATGCACAGCTAAGATGGTATATATGAAAAAAATGAAGTTAAGGTGTTAGATATAACATGAGGAAAACATTAGTTTTAGTTGATTAGTTATACATGATGTTCTTCTTAAAATAAATGCAATCACAAGAGATTATGGATCAAAAAATTGACAATGTATTATAACTCAAATTATTTTCTTCACCCTAACAAGTTATAGTCACAGATGCAGAGCAAATAATATTTATTTCATAGATAATGTATATAAATGTCTCCATTTTTCTTACTTTGTCTTAGAACTGTAAACGAGGCAAGTGGAGTCAAATTTTGACCTAATCAAGCAAAGCTTGATCAATTATCCATAACTTGAGCTTGAGCGAGTGAAAGAAGCCAAGCAAGAGCTCGATTCGAACTCTCGAGCTTGATTTGACTGTGTAACTCAATTTGATCTGTACATAGCAATTATTTCTTAAATTTCCATAATTCACATACAAGTAGAATTAGATAAAAGCTGTTAATTAATTTTAATTGAGCTGGCTTGGTGGGCTCTCGGGTCAAATCAGGCCGAACTCAGCCTTGAGCTAGAGCTCCCATAACCTACGAGTTTGAATTTGAGTTTGGGCTAAAAAATGTGACTTGATAAACTCAAGTGACGAGGTTGTTAATTAATTAATGAGTCAAGTTTGAGCCGGCTGATTTATACCCCTATTTTATATCGAAATTTATATGCAAATTAAAATCAAATAAATTTATGTTATTTAAAAATAATACAAATATCACATGTTATTTTGTTAAGCTCACCTTAATTACATTTGAGTCAGAATGATTCACCGAACATATTTCAGTAAAATGTAAATGTAAAATAGGAAAATATTTATGATCTCATAAGTGAATTATTTTCAGGCACGTGGAAAATGTTCATTATATAGAAAACATTATCTATAAAATTACAATTATTGAAAAAATATGTCATGCGTTACAAAAACAAAAGGAATCGCGTATCTGTATTACATTTGCCAAGCATGCCTTCCTCTTCTCAATAATTTCTTTCCTAAGCTTTTACTGGGGATTTTTCGAGAGATTATAGACCATATGTGTGGCTTGGGGGCATTTACATATATACCAAAAAAATTATTCTGTATTTACATTTCTAATTCCTATAATTGGATATTTATATTCATAACACTCCATCTTTAGCATCACATCAAAAAATATTACACTAATTTTTAAGTCAGATGGACAATTTTATGCGTGGTTTATCACTCCAAACTGTTGAGATCTGTAAATTCAAAAAAATTGGGAGGTATGCATGTAAATTTCCATTTAATTAATTAATAACATAAGATCATTCAAACCCAAAAATCATCCCATTAAAACCTTTCCAAAACCATCCTCAAAAGTGAGGTAGATACAAGTCACAGAATCAGATATTCCAGATAAACTACGTATAGAATTCCTATAGATTACAGATAACAAAATCCCCCATCTCCGGGATAAAAAATGATGGCTTATTCCTGACTTGAAAAATAAATTAATCCAAATTAAATGAACCATCAATATAATGCCTTGTGCATCACTTATTGCTGATGATCAGATAAGTTAAGAGATCAGGCTGCAGACTTCTTACAGTGATTCTCAAGCCACGCCATTGTTACACTCTTCGGCCTTTCAAGAGGTAAACCAAGAGCTCGGTCCCAGATCAGCTGTACCAGTAAAATTCAAGTAAATGATATCAGGGCATATCAGCAAGTAAACAGGAAAATTATAAAAATAGAAATAAAAAATGAGAAGGCATTGAAGACTAGAACCTGGGAGCATATTCCAATGCTTCTTGATACCCCAAAAAGAACAGTAAAATACCTGAACAAATCCCATATAAATGTCAGTATCTTCTATTCTTACTTGACATTAATATTTTTAGTTAAGTTTGGTTGGTATTTGTATTATAGTAATGGAAATAATAGGCAGTTTTGACGCAGGGGAAACATCCTAGTTAAGATCCTTTTGTACTGGTTGTAGAGCAGAATTTATAAACAGAAGAATTGCATACAAACCACTCAATTCATATGTATTTACATATCTAACACCTAAACTTCAATTTTTTACATATATAAATAATGCTTCCTATGCATGAAAAGGTGAATTTCACTTCTTAAAAGTTAGAACAGTGGTATTATTGTTGTTATGTGAAATCTTTGGTTGTTATAAATGTAAATACATAGGAATTTAGTGGTATGTATGTAAATGTCTCTTTATAAATTAATATTTAGAACACATCATTGGTAAGTTTCCATATCAATATGGTGTCATTTCCACCAACTCGATAAGAAAGCATGTGCCAAGTAAAAAAAAAAAAACATGCCTATAGCTATGACGCACAACTTCCATTATATAACCAAATATTTGGTGTTCGAACAATTTTAAGCTAAACATAAGCTGCGGGCAATTTTACGCGTTCGAGAAATGATAATACAAAATACCCCTTACAATAGCTATCGAAAACTCAAATATCACAAAAAGGAAGAAAGACTAACCTCGCTTCAGTTAAGCCGAAATGATTCAGCAGGACGCCACTGTGGGCATCAACATTGGGCCATGGGTTTTTTACCTGAAAGTGTAAGAAAAAAGTGAGATAACTCAATTCGCAAGAGTTAGTCTGGATAAAGGGTTAAACTCATGTGTTGGATCAACAGTTCTTGAAATTAAACCGACGCATTAGAGCTTATCTGCTCTAATTTATTCATAAGAGGTTGTGTAGATCATTTCCTAACCTTGATGATTTGTTAAGAGCGAGGGAGGTTTAATACAAGGATTTTTATGTGGGCAATGGCTAGCCAAGAAAATTTGTCCTACAATTCACAACTTACAGGAACAAAATTAGTGAAGGCATACATATGCTGGAGCTCTGATATCATTTCAAGCTTTCAGAGATTGTGTGCATATTACTCCTGACTTTTAAGTTCATTTCATATCCTCATACTCAGCACCAATTAAAACGGTTAGTTATGGCAAGCAATAAAAGCTAAAGAAGCAATGATGCTCCAGCGCAACGTCCAGAAAACTAGTGTTTTACATAATAGATCTCTACAGGTTTTCATCATAAAAGTTGTAGATCTT
>NEWO01000097.1:110751-135751 GCA_003013225.1 Phalaenopsis aphrodite
TTAAGATTTAGAATTTAAGGTTTAGCTTTTTAGGGCTTAGGGTTTGAGGTTTTGAGGTTTTGAGATTTAGGATTTAAAATTTAGATTTTAGGGATTTTAGGGTTTACGGGTTAGGATTTTGGGTTTTTTGGGTTCAAGGCTTAGAGTTTAGAGTTTTTACGGTTTAGGTTTTAATTCAGAATTTAAGTTCTAGGGTTTAGAGTGTAAGATTTATAACTTAGAGTCTAATATAAGTTTTAAATAAACAAATTCTAGTTAACCCCTCTCCCCAAGCCCCGGATTTCTTTTACATATATCTGGCAGCACAATTAATTTTAGTAGGTATAATTAATGGATCTAGCAATTTGGCAACAAATGTCAAAGCTCAACACTTAAATTTAAAGAATTTATATCATGTGGAGATACTTAATTACCTACTCAATAAAAGAAAGTTCAAAAGAAAAAACAAACCATGAGGATCCAAAACTTTGAAAGAAACCAAAATTAAAACTTTATGGGAGGAAAGAGAGGATGCATCACATCGAGTATGTTACATCACAACTACATACTCTGAAAATTAGATCCATCAACATAAAATGTCATAATTACCTTTCCAAGCTCAGTGAGTATGGCAGGAACAACTTCATATAACTTAGAGACCTGCAAAAACAAGAATCACACAAGGTTCAAGACTCTCAAAAGAAAAATTACAAAACTTGATTGTGTTATCTAGTTCTTGGGTGCATGAAATAAAAGATGGTTAAGGAAATAAACCAGCTGAAAGAGTGGATCATCAGGTAAATGTTTCAATGCAAACTCCCTTTGACACGTGTATCTTGGATCTGTTTTGCGCAGTACTCCATGACCGTATCCAGGAACAACCTACACAAATAGTTTGAGAATGATTCAGATGTGTGGTAGAGTTATCAAGAACATTGCATTATACTTCAATTAATACAACTGAACAAGAGATACAGACGAAACCAAAAATTGAGCATTAAATAGAGATTTAAATCAAATAGAGAGAAGAAGAAGAAAACCTCAATTTTTTTTTAAGAGGAGCTGGAAAGGGAAGAAAAGAAGAGATGAAAGGGAAAGAGAATAAGATGAAGGACTGAAGATGAGGAAGTAATAGTAGCATCAATAGCTCAGTTTAAAGAACTGGAGCAGGAAGGCAAGGGGCAGCTGAGCAGAAATTGAAATTTAAGAGAAAGAATTTGAAAAATGTAGTTAAAAAATAGAGTTTTTCATCACTCATCATCCTTTGGAGGGTATTGGTGTAGGTTCAGCTTAAATCTCTACTCCAGTCAATTAATGATGGGTTGGTTAAACGCCAATTAATGAATAAAAAATATTCCCTAGACAAATAGATTTCAGCCGCACACATTGAAATTGTTATCCCAAAAGAAAAAGCATCTCTCTCACTACCATAATTCAATAGAAAACTGTAACAAAAGATGTCAGTTTGAAACCAATACTCGATTATGTTACAGTAATTTAGCGGCCAACAGTGCAAAAAACTAGCAGATTGGTACAACGGCAATTATCGAGAGAAAACCAACAACTGGGGAAATGGTGTGCAGAGTATGGGTAGGCAAACATCCATGAAGCTTGAACCAAATCACCCAAATATAAACAGCGGATGAAAAAAGGACTGTTTTTAGCTCACGAGTGAAGTGTCACCATCCATTAACCAGACTACTATGCTACATAGTAGCGTCTGTGTCAATGCACCAAAATAATTGGCGCTAGAATGAGAATCCATAAAGCAAATGTTACAAAAGATATTCATTTCTAAATAAAGCTGCTTTCACAACATAATTATGTTTTGTCAAATAAATTTTAATTTCAGTGAAATCACATGTGATTAAGCTAAGGTGAAGGAGCTTAAGATTTATGTTAATTATCTTTTGTAACGGTTTCATAAGGGTTATAGTTCGGTCATGGAACAAGGTAATCAATTCAATTAAATTAAATTTGAGCTTCAGTTTGAGATCTTGGCATCACCATAAGTGAACAAGACTGAATTTTAATGCATGCGGCTAATAAACTAGATTTTCTGAGTCTAAAAATTGATGGTTGTGTACGTTGACAACATCCTGATGTACAACTGTTCAAAGGAGGAGCATTGATAGAACCTCCAACAGATTTTCTACAGGTAAAGCAGTTGTATGGCTCAAGGAAGAAGCGTCACTTTCTTACACAGCAAACGTGCTTCCTGGGGTATATTGCTTCTGCCTAGCTTTAAGATTATGTAATTGGTTACTTGGGCATTTTTTATTTGTGAGACGAGACATAAGTCTCAAACCGTTTTGAAACATAACCCTCAAATTTAAAAATTGAGTAAATTAATAAACATTATATAAATTATGAAGTAAAAAAATAACATATTATTGTTCTAATTTATTAAAACATTAAAAAATAATATAATAATTGAAACGGGGCTTTTAACAGCCCATCGGCCAGGCGAGGCCAGAACCCGGTCAAACCTTCCGGCTCAACCGGATCGATCTAATTTGACTTAAGGCGGACGTTCCTCCTCTCCTCCTCCTCCCGTGCTCGATTTGTTCTGCCTCTCCTTTTTCGCCCGTGTCCTATTCTTCCGCCCTCCTCTCCTAGTCATTGCCATCGTACTTCACGCCTCTTCAATCCCTTCAATTTTCATCCCCTTCCATTCATAGATCTTGCCTTTGCTAGCTGCTAGTCTTCCCCTATTTATACAGGTTATCTTGCCTGGGTTAATCCGTTTTCATTGTTTTTTTGTTCTCAGTTGAGCCTTCATGGCATCTCCCTTTCAAGGGATGCATCCAACTACAAGCGGTGCACAGGTTATACCTTCACCCGAGGTGATGACTATCTCCCGCACTCCCTCATTATCTCTATTGTCGGGCAGCGCCTCTGTCTTCCACTGCCCCCGCACCTCTGGTCAGCATCTCTCAGGCCCAACAGACCACTCCAGCAAGCCTTGTTGGTCAACCAAAGCCTCGCACGCCTCCACCAGGCTGCAAACCCCTGCGCCAGACCTTCCCGCAGCTGTCTCGTACCTCGAGTGGCTCTACCAGCCAGACCTCCAACTCCTCCCCCCCTCCTCTACGCCTCCATCCGCTCCAACTTCCCCTCCAAGTGTACCGCAGACTTCCTGGACGTCATTCAGCAGCAATCCAGTGCCTTTCAGTCCCCTTCCTGCAGAACATCCACTCTCCGAGCTCTTGCTAGTAGGCCCGCGAGTCATTTCCTACGCCTCCCAATCACTTTTTGACCTTGCTAGTCTTCTAACACTTGTCTCAAAGCAACTAGCTGACAGCCCGTCCCCCAGCCGTTCCACCCTCCGCCCAGAACTGTTGTGATCCACGAGAGAGGACTATTCATGTCCTTCTGTTATTTCTTTTAGTCTTGATTTCTGCACTTATTATCGTTATTTTTTTGTTTCTTTTATTGCCATCTAGTAAACATTTAAAGTCAGCAAATAAAGAATTTAGTTTTAATTTATGTCCCTAATATTTAGTTTTAGATTTTCATTTCGGATTTAATTTTAATTTAATTTAACAAACTAAGAAAATAAAGAATTCAAAATTAAATGGAGGTTTCATAAAATTAAATTGATATTATACATGTAAAACATGTAATATGTTTGTTTATAACTTAATTCCAACTAATAGATTTTCATTTTGTTCATAACCGAGATATTTAAACTAAATTATATTGGTTCTATTGCTTCAGTTTAATCAATATTTTTATTAGTTTCATTTTTTGAATTTTGGATTTTGATTGTAATTGGTTTATTATATTCAAAAAATGAATCATCCAACCTGACCGAATGTTCAACCTTAAATAAACGTGCCTTTCGAGAGTTCTTATCTTCATTCCACTCAAAAACCAGAATAAAGTAATTGACGTCTTCAACAATCACTTTTGTTGATCACCACTATACAGCAAAATCATTGGATTTGAAATGTTGAAAGCTTTGTATGTCACTAAATTAAGATTTTCAAGAGATTAGGGTTTGCTATCAAGATAGATTGTATGAGCAGTTCCACAAAATAGACAACTTATTCTACCTGAACAGACTATGCAATCCTAAGAGTTCAGTAAGAGAGTATTCTGCAATAACACCACAACAGAGGGATTGTCAGACATTTTGATAGGGACAAGTATCTTTCCATAGTAAAAGAGAACTTATATGAAGAGGTACGTTTGATAGTACAGGATCTTTTAATTAGCCAAGACCCGAGAGCCGAATATAGGTTTATATTCTCCTTCCCGTACCAAAGTAACTGTGCGTTGATGTGAGCATGGACAACATTGTGTTATGGTGGTTGTTAATCGTTTTTCCAAGGTGAAACATTTTTTACTCTGTCGAAAGACAATGGATGTTTCACATGTTGCACATTTATATTTCAATGAGATGTGCATATTTACAAAGTACCCTGGACCATCATTTCTAACCAGAATATGAAAATTTTTAAACATTTTTGGAGGACTTTAAGGGGCAAGCTAGGTACCAAGTAACAGTTTAATTCAACAAGGCACCTTCAATCAAATGGGCAATCAAAAGTGTTAAGTCAGAGTTTGGAGTATCCTATTAGGTGTTTTTTTAGAAAAGAACATTAAAGATCGAGACTTAACTCTTCCACAAGTCGAGTTTGCTTCTAATTGGTATGCTAGTCAGTCACAAACCATAGTTCGGTTGATATTGTAAACTGGTGAAATCCTCTCACACCATCAAAATTAGTGTTGTTACTTCCGAGTATCGAGCATATTACTTATGCAAAAGATAGATATAGACAGATTCTAACCCAACATGAGCAGACGAAGAAATTTACCCTAATGAATGCCAAGTAACTGAAGTAGACTAAGAAGTTCATCAATGCTACTATTTTCAAAGGTCATTTAGTGTGCATTAAGCTAAAAATAGAGATTTCCTCAAGGTTGTTAGAAAAAGAGGAAGCTTAAAGTCAGCGGCTCATTCAGGTTTGCTAAGAAGATAATGATAATGTAAACAAAATTGACCTCGTTGGACACTAAAAGATTTTTTGCTACTTTCAATGTTCTTCATTTGTCATCATATTACGAGAATACAGGAGATTGCAATGAAAAATGAAAACCCTCTCCTCTCCGAGGAGAATGACGCAGACGTCCCTCCCACTACTTGTAGCTGACATGTAGTCTTCCTATTCAACTGCCAAGAAACTGAATTTCTTAGCCTTCATCATCATTTTTCCATCCTTTTTGTCCTACAACTTACTTAACCCCACACCTGATCACCACACACCGTCTAAGTACTGTAAATCAATGTCATTATAAAAGTGAAACATAGTTTCTAGACCATACGTGAATATTATGTCCGCATACTCAAGGCAATGGGTAGCCACCAGGAGATCATATATGACAAGACAAGTAGTGGAACCCTTTGAGCATTTGATTGTAAGGTAAAGTTCAAAATTGTCGATCAAATCTACAACCAGATGTCTTTTCAAAATAAATCCACTTTAATGATTCTTTCAACCAACATCCACTATAATTTAAAGCAATCCAAACCATAGCCTAGACACACCATGGATAGATCACGCCAAAAAATGAGATTACACTAAGATAGCAAAATAAAATATTTAATTTATACAATTACTTAAAATAATTTATCAATATCTTTCCTTTATATTTGAAGAACAAATGCTTTAATCAAAAAAGTTTATAAAAATTCTTGTAGACTCGTACTATTTTTAGAGGCCTTAACGCAATCATCAAATTTTAGCGTGCAAGTATGGTTTTCATTGCATGACACTAGTTTGCAAATACTTCAGTAGAGGTAAATATATGGCAAGCACAAAGTCGAGTCATAGTGTTACACCGAACAGTAAAATGCCTGACCTTTCCACTTTTTAATGTTTTCCAAACGTACTCCTTCAACTGCTCAGTTGTTATGTCTTCACCACACTCTTCAACAACAGATTTGATCCACAGAAGTACTTCCTGACAATTGAAGCACAGAAGAGGTGATCAACCCAAAGGAAAAAAAAATGCAACAATAATTAAATCATGGGTATCACACTTTTCTCCAGTTAATGTGAGTGTAACGGGTCTCAATAAGTTCGGACATAATTTTTGTATTAGGAAAATTTTGTTTATATCACTAAATATGAATTCCATATAGTTTAACAGGAAATTGTTTCTAACCCCGATAGTTTTAGTTTTCATGCAGGGACGTTTCGTTGTTCAAACATCCAAATTAAGATCTTCCAAATTTTAATAATTCAGAAATTTATTAACCTATCTTTTCAATTGGAAAAATAAGGTTGGTTTCAACGTATTAATCCCTTATGTTTCAAACATCCAGCAACCATTTAATGTTTGAGTAGTATAGTATTTGATGATTAAAGTAGAGATCTATGGTTGAAAGTTTTCCAAAAGAATTTAAAAAAACAGCCAAGAAAACATTCCGAGCACAAACTTTTCTATAAACCAACTTTGTGCCATCCCTAAATTATGTGTTCTAGTGTGAAATGTTTCATTGGAGGTTAGAAATAATTTTTATTTCAAGAAAATTTCTCTATATATCACAAAATATGCATCTCAAATTATTTGGTGAATTAGTAGTGATTAAATGGCCATATATTTCACCTAGAAAACTTTAATATCAAGATCCCTGCCATATAATGATCGCATTACCCAAATTATCTATTTATGGGCAGAGAGTAAGGAATTTAATTACTTTAAAACATTGACGCAAAAAAAAAAAAACAAAAAAAAAAAACCAAAAATATAAAAAACATTACATAACTACCTGATTAGCCAATCCATGAAGAGGTCCAGCGAGCCCATTGAGTGCAGCTCCGAAGGAAAGGTAAGGATCAGAAAGTGCACTTGCAACCTAAATAAAGTAGAACATCGAGTATAAAGGTTTTCATTTACATTTTCAGCACAGAAAATGACGCACAAAGTTATCCATGTTAGTGTTGAACAAGTAAATTAGCAAAACAAACTATTATCCAAACACATTCATATGCTACGTGATTATACAAAAGGCACTAATTTATATAATCCTGCTAATGCAAGATCTATCCTTGACAGTTTATGGCACCCTTTTCAAATTATGATACGAATAATTGCCATCAAAAACTAAAAACTGCAAAGCACTTACCAGGTGAGCAGTGTGAGCACTCACATTTCCCCCTTCATGATCACTGTAAAAAAAATATTTGAAATTAAATCTTTGGCAAGATCATTTCAACAAAATGAACGTTTAATAAATTTTAAAATTGTACACACAAAAATTTAAAAAAAAAAAAACATATTCTGTTACCAACCTGTGGATAGTAACATAAAGCCTCATCAACTCCTGCATTTTTGGATCATCAAATCCAAGCATGCGAGAGAAATTTGCACCATAATCCAGAGAATTGTCAGCAGATATGGCTAGCCCATTTTTATACACCCTTCAAGATACAATAAATAAACAACAAATGATGTCAACAAAAGGTATCCATAAGCACACATTCTATTCACAACAAAATCAGTTTCATGCTTAACAAGAAAATCTGGAATAAGGTTTCATGTAGCATGCATTTCAGTATTGATGAACCTTGAAAGATCGTAAATTTTAAATTAAACCGACAAAATTATTCCTTCCCTAACTTATAAAATTACCTCCGATATATATAAGATGCCACAACAGGAAGCTGAGCAATTAAATTCAGAGCATCTTCGTACGTAGGCTCCCAAAACCTGCAAAGCAACTCAGCTGCTACATCAAAATATCGCCATCAATCAGCAGTTAACAAATAAAGAAAAAAGACTCACTTTGCTTTAGAAATTCCATTTTCATATGCCTTCTGGAATTGACTCTGAACCTGAAATGAACAAGCAAATGCTTCAGGAAAATGAATACCACAGGAACGGTACAAGTTGCAATATCTGCTTCTGAAAAGGTGCCCAACCTGAAGAGCCATAACACCAGTTGTAAATTGAGTCATTGGATGAGCAGAGAGTGGGAGGGCATCAATGGCTTTGTAAACATGATCTGGAAAAAAGGAAAAATAAAAGAATATTACAATTATAGCCTTGAACACCTATGCATGTATTCATGCTCCATCAACAAATCTAGAAAAAAAAGGGTGGTTATCCTTAATTTATTCTTATTTACAACAAAGTAACATAGTATTATTGCCACTTTTTCACCTAAAATCAAGAGTTCAAACATTGAAAAATTAGAGAAATGAGACACATGGTTTCTCAAGCTTTCGAACCTCTCTCCTTAAACATAAACCAATAATAAAATCGCATGGATGGTGAAACAGATATGCACTACGATAAACAATACTTCGACTGCTTCCCCACAAATATACTATGTTTTCCTTATAATACAATTTTTCATCAGTAAAATGTCTTGACCGAGCATGCCAGACCATTGACAATGTCTATTTACATATATACTTATATCTCCCTTAGACCATGATTAGTTGCACCAAAACATAAATACATGTTCAATCCTGAACTGATGTCTAGAAATTCAGTAAATAGACACAATAAAAGGAACAAAAAATGACTAAATTTGAAAACCTGGAACAGTAGAGCGGATATGCAACTCCTTAGATAGGGCATCAACTTGCTCTTTACTTGGCACCTGAAAGTGAACATGTACTACAAATCAGAATAAAGATATAAAGCAGCATGACCTGATGATCCATGTCATATATCTGAAAAAAATTGATCAAAAACTATGAAAGAACATAAAATTAGCCACAAATTGCAACATCTATAATTTAAAAATTAAAAGAACAGAATCTTTAACCTCATCGCAACAACTTGAGGGTCGGCATTGTGAAGCCTTTTTCTCCGTTCATTCTTTGTTTGTGAGTGTTTTAACTCTTGTTTTGGAAGCCATTCTTTGTAACTGCTAGCCAAGTTAGCTTTTGCTCTACGCCTTTAAATCATATGCCTTTACCATCAATCCTACCTCAACCAATTAAATTGTGTTTCTGAAAATTACTTTAGCTGAACTAGGTTTATAATTTTTAAGCCATACTAAGAAGTCTACTGTGATGTTGTGATTCAGCACTAAACAGCTCCAATAAAGGAAAAAATTAAACTTTTAACCAGTTGGCTTACGAATATCTAGGCCAAGTTAAGAAAATAGCCACCCAACAAAAATGGCTCAAGTAAATCAAGATAGCAAATTTTTAAATTCTAATAAAAGGGCGACACCTTAAAAATTATAAACCTAGTTCAGCTAAAGTAATTTTCAGAAATACAATTTAATTGGTTGAGGTAGGATTGATGGTAAAGGCATATGATTTACTGTGATTTTGTGATTTAGCACTAAACAGCTCCGATAAAGGACAAAAATTAAACTTTTAACCAGTTGTCTTACGAATATCTAGGCCAAGTTAAGAAAATAGCCGCCCAACAAAAATGGCTTAAGTAAATCAAGATAGCAAAATTTTAAATTCTAATAAAAGGGCGACACATTACTTTTTTTGATAATGTATGCACGGTTAACATCAATCCATTTCAAGCATCCAACCTAATAAAATACAAACACCAATATAAATCAAGAAATGTCCACCTAAATAGCTTCAATAAAAGAAAAAAAAGGGAAGGATATAAATGATGCCCTTATGAACCTTTCTTTTTTCGTTATCTCAAACAACGAGAAAGAGAGTAATGAAGGAGAGGCAATCAATGAGGCGCTAAGCATAATTTTGAGAAAAAATCAATGAGGGTTATGCCTCACATTTGCCAGAAGAGGCATAAGCCTTAAGGGGGTGAGGCCCACCTAAGTGCAATTTTTAAGCATCGAAAGCATAAGAAATTGGAGCCTAGATTTTTTTAAAATTTTAATTTATAAACAAATAGAACAAGAAATTTGTTATTTTCTTCCTTGTTTATGCCTAAAACCAAATTAAGAACACATGAAGAACAGTACAGCATCATGACTTGCAGACTCATGATGAAGTAACCCTTCTCCATTCCGCTACATCGTCACTGTTACTGTCATTCCTCCATTGCCACTTCTCTTTTTGTGTGTGGGCGCGCTTATGCATTTTTTCTTTCATTATGTATTGTTTATGTTTTATTTGATTATCTATATTTCCTCTTCTCTACTTTGAATGTGATTTTCTCTATACTGAATGAGTTTCTCAATTTAGGGTTATTTTTAAATGGTTAGAATTCCTTAAAAAAAATTAATGGAAAAGATCTAGCATGAAAGTATAAAGTCAAGTGCAAATTAAAAAGAATAAGAAGACTTTCATTTATTTCAAGGTGAAAAAAGAATGAAAAAATATTTTTATAGTTTTCATAAGAATGTTGTACCAGGTACCAAAATACCTGAAGTAAAAAAAAAAAAAATCATAATTATATGAATAAAGGATCCATGTCAAAGCATTTTAAAAAATGGCAATTTAATGACAAAGTTGACAATAGCTCCTATCATGATAGAGAGCCTTGTCGCAAAGATTCTTCTTTTGCTTTAATACAAATGTCCAACAGAGGTGCAATGGAGCCTATAAATCAATATTTAATGAATGTAAGAAATGACAAGAATGATGATGCTAGGGAGCCCATCGAATATTTGCACAAAATGCAAGAGAGACTCACAAGTGTGTTCGTATGGCCATTAAAGCTTCTTTGATAATGCAGTATTTAATGTGAGAACATTCCCATCTTATATCAACGTGATTTGTTCTATGGGTTTCTGTTAAACTTGTTGGGGCCTTAAATCTCATTCCATATATTGATGAAGAAACTGAATAACAATGAAAAGGTCTTAGAGAAAATCAACACAGATTGGTCCCAAAATTAAATCATAATCATGTAAGATGGTATTGAATATTAAAAATAAAAATTTAATCAATATTTTTATAAACAATTCCTATGGCACTATCTTTTAAAGTTTATTGAAGCATAAAATCAAATGAAGGTTATAGAAAACAATTTCAAAACACTTGATAGAGTTATAGAGAAGATTTGAAAACATCTAATGATCCAAATTGTTACTAACATTACAAGTGCTTATAAGACTAAGAAAAAAATTGATGAAAAAGAAAAAACATATATTGAACTCCATGTGCCACACATTTCATTGAGTCAATCCTTGGAAAACTTAAAAGAGCAATCTTAACATAGGAATGTCTTGAGTAAAAGAAAGAAGATTAGCAAATTATTTACAATCATAATTGAATTTTAATTTCGATGAAGTTCTCTAAGAAATAACTCATCATCCCTGCAGCTGATAGAATTGCTATAACATACTTAGCTTTACAAAGCATCCTAGCAGTAACACAAGCTTTGGGGGATACGCACCTCTACACAATGAAATTATGTTTGGATTAAGAAACATGAAGGTAAAGAAGTGAGAAAGATTGTTTTAAGTGACATATTTTACTTGACCGTTACAATAATTAATAAACCCTAGTTTATGTTTTAAAAATGGTCTATGCAACAAAAAAAAAGGCTAGATATGAGCTTCATTTATAATGCAATAGATGAGACTAGGGCAACAAAAAAACCGAGCGTCCGACGAGCTACTCGTAGTTCAGCTTGATAAGAGCTCATTTATATTTATTTGATTAAGTAACAAACAAGATTGAACAGTTTTATAAATACTCGATAGTCAAATGAACAAGCATGAATGGTCCTTCATTAGCTCATTATGTTCATGGGCACTATTATTAAAAGCTCGCAAACATACTCGATTGAAGCTCGAAAGGCTTGTCAAGAAGCTCGATTAAAGATCAAATTAGTGCTCATAAGTTAATTTAATACCCATGAAAAAGCACGAATAAAGCTCATTTTAAAGATCATTTATATTAAATTTGATTGAATTAATAATTAATAATTCATAAAATAAAATAATTAAATTAATCTTAACATTTTTATTATTTAATTTGATAATATTATTTAATAACTTTTTATGTACAACTTTCATAAAGCTTAAATGATAATCATATTAAAAATAATCATTAATAGTATGATTTAATTAGATTTTTGGATTCATTTTTACATAAAATTTATCTAAAATAAAATTAAAAGTAACATAATAATATAAGATATGTTTGTGTATGAAATTAAGAAAATATAATTATAAAATAAATGATATAGGTTATTTTATAATTAAAAATTAAAATTAAACTTTTAAATTTCTCTACATAATCTTTGAAATATAAAAATTTTAATTTAGTATTTATTATATTAATCTTTAAATAAAATTAATATATTTATATCAATTGAAACATAAATTGTTTTTAAAATGTTATTAATTTTTTTTTCTCACAGAGAAATTAAGGTCATTGTTTCTCAATTCTCGCTCGGGAGACGGTGGATGTCATATAATCTTAAATTTGATTCTATTATGCGAATTTCGTTGCATTTAGAAAAAATTTAGGGCTAATTCGAGGGACTAAACTATAAAAGCGAGTAGCAACATAATAAATTTTTTTTTAGACATCCCTGGGGTTGTAAATGAATAATGCACTCAATGAACAAATAAAACTCAACTCAATTAATACTCGATCATGTTTGCTCAAATTAGTAAATAAATAAACTTGAACATTTTTAAAAGCTCAAAGGTTAAACGAACTAAACATGATCATAGTTGAACTTGTTCATTTCACGAACAAACTCGTTTATTATCCGACAAATAATATGTTAAATATTTAATATTAATCTTGATTATAGCTCGTATCATATATGATATATTTTTTAAATAAAATTTGATTATCTAGAATTTATTTAATTTATTTAATTATATATTTAATATTAAGATATCATTATACCAATTTATGAAAGATTTTGCATTAAGAGTAATTTAATAGTACAAGTTACACCGACTTTTTTTTGCTCTTGTTTTCATGTTTCTTCTATATCTTAGAATGCATCACAGTGAAAAAATATAGATTATAGACAATAGATGAAAACATGAGGGTTAGTTTATTTTCGTATATGATTTATTAAATTATTCATTTATTTAGATTTGTAAAATTATTTATTGAAAATTTTACATGAAAATAAAAATGCTCATTTGAATTTTTAACTCGTTTAAATACTCGTTCACTTTTCATAAACAAATTAAATTCAAGTATTGAAAAATTTAAACATGTCAAACTTGAACAAAATGTGAAAGCTCGACACAAGCTCAAGTCAAACATGAATAATTTATAATTGTACCAAGCCAAATCCAATTTATTGTATAATCGGCTCAACTCGGATCGATTACAGCCTTACACAACTGTAATCAGAGCCTATATTTTGTTCCGCTAGAGTTCTGCCTCAAATTCTTCTCTGCAACGAGTGAGGCCTCTAGAATCTTCTCTATTAAGCCTGTGAGGTGTTTCTCTTCTCTCTGTTGCGACCAGTCTAATACTCTTCTGCGAGTGAATTTCATTTTGGTTAGATCAATGAAGTAGATTATCAAGATAAGTATTCTAACCCTCTCAGTCTCTATTCTTCTCCTGTGCGAGGGAGTTTAATTTTGGGATTTATTCTCTACTACAAGCGGAGATCTTTGTGCTGCAATTTGCAATCACCCCACCTTTGAGAAATTTGACTTGTGTTAAGTTTTGAAGTATTTTATCTTCTGCTAAATTTTGTGATATCAATTTAGGGTTTACTCATTTCAATACTATTTTGATATTTTTTTATATTGATTTATATGCTTAATTTTCTTCTTGAAGGTATGTTCATTTTAGGGATTGTTTGATCGAGATTAATTGGTTGATGAGTTTATTTATGTTCATGGTTTTGGATTTGTTGGGCAATTATTTATTCAAACATAATTAGTAAGTGGAGAATTTAGAGTAAACCTGCTAGTATTTTGTTCAAGTGATTTTGTGTTTTGACAAAGCTATTTTTTCTTCTGCTCAACTTTGATTGTTCGAGAAAAAATGGGTTGGAGAAAAGGCAAAAGAGATTGATAGCTTAGATTTTAAATTTTGGCATTCAGGTAAGAATCACACAAGCAATGCTATAAGTGTAATAATAGATAAAAACTTGAAAGACAATGTTATAAAAATTAATAAAATTGGAGATAGAATTATAGCCCTTAAAATTGTTGTTGATACTAAGATTTTTAATATTAAAAGTGCTTATGCTCCTCAAATAGGTTTAGATATAGGTTCCAAAAAAAATTTTTGAAATGACCTAGAAGAATTAATACAAATCATACCACTTGAAGAAAGAACTTTTATTGGAGGAGAATTAAATGAACATGTCGGAAGAATGGTAGAAGATTTTAGAAATAATCATGGTGGCTACGATTTTGGAGTGATTAATAAAGAAAGTAGAGTCATATTAAATTTTTTCTTTAGTGTATAATTTTGTTATTACTAATACTTTATTCAAGAAAATAAATAAGCATATTAATACTTAAAAGAATGAATCCAATAAAACAAAATTTGATAATTTTTTTATGAGAAGAAAAAAATCGTCGAGAATGTAAAGATTGTAAGGTCATTCCAAGTGAGAATTTAAATACCCAACATCGATTATTAGTTCTGAATTTTGAGAAGAAGAGTTGTAAAATAAAGAATACTAGAAATTATTGTCATAAAATTAGATGAGGGCACCTAAAAGACACAAATAAAACTATTTTATTAGTAAACTTTAAGATTTCATGATTTGAGATGTTCATGAAAAAACAAATTCCGTGGGATAAAGTAATTAACACTATTAAACAAATGGCAAAGATGCACATGGAGAATCAAAAGAAAAAACTTTATAAATAAAAATAGTTGGTGGTGGAATAATAATGTGCAAGAAAAGATAAAATATAGGAAGTCATGCTATAAAAATTTGTTTAAACGTAAAAGCTTAGAGAACTGTGAATAATATAAAACGGCCTATAGGAACTCTAAAAGAACAATTTGTGACGCTAAAAACTCTACTTTTTGTGATCTTTATAATATAATAGAAACTAAAGAGAGTGAAAAATATACGTATAAACTAGCAAAACAAAGAAAAAAAGAGTAAAGATTTAACTCAAGTAAAGTGTATTAAAGATGAAAATCAAAAAATGATTTTCTTAGACAAAGATATTCAACATATGTCAGTGAGTTATTTTGATAATCTTTTCAATGTAGTTTCTGAAAATACAATCAACCTTAGTGATCTTAATATCGTTAATAATAATAAAATGTTTCATATTTATCGTCGCATTAGTAAACAAGAAGTTGATGAGGCTTTAAAGAAAACCAATAATGGAAAGTCTACAGGACCTGATAATTTTTCAATTAAAGTGTGGAAAAATACAGATTATTTGGGAGTTTCTCGGCTTACTAAACTCTTTAATATTATTTTAAAGACTAAAAAGTTGCCTGAAAGTAGAGGAAGAGTACTTTGGTCCGCATTTTTAAGAATAAAGATAATCCACAATAGCGTGCAAATTATGGAGGAATTAAGTAAATGTGTCATACTTTAAAATTATGCGAGATGGTAATTGAACATAGAATAAGGCGTATTACAAAGATTTCTCATAATCAATTTGGATTTATGTCGAGCAGGTCTACTATGAAAGCTATACATTTATTGAGAGGTTTGATAGAGAAGTTCAGAGAGAATAAGGAGGATCTACATATAATTTTTATTGATTTAGAAAAAACTTACGATAAGATTCCTAGAGATATCCTTTAGAGAGTTTTAGAGAAGAAAGGTGTTGATATGACTTATATTCAAGTAATTAAAGATATGTATACTAGAGTTATTACTTTTGTTCGAACAGAACGAAGAATGTCTAAATATTTTCCTATTTCAGTTGGATTACATCAAGGATCGGAATTAAGCCCACATCTTTTTGCTTTAGTTATGAATGTTCTTACTAAACATTTACAGGAGGATGTACTTTGGCATATGGTTTCACTGATGATATCCTTTTTATGGATAAGACTAGAGAAAGAGCTAGGGAAAACTCGAATTATGGAGGACTACATTTGCTAAATTATACCGTAGTTAACTCAAACCACAACGAAAACACAAATACTAATTCTAAATTTCGAACATATTAAAAACATGATATCGGAAAGCAGAAAATAGACGACAAACAAACATGACAACACAAACAATAAAAGGTGTTCGTGGGGGATGACAAAGACAAAAGATGTTGGACGGCAGTTGGTGGCTGAGGAAAGAGGGTTGCGGCTGTAGAGACATGGCAAGAGGGATGTGCAGTCGCTGGAATAGCAAGACAGTTTGGGGCGGTAGTCAAAACAATAGTCGGTTGTTGTTTGGGGCTTCCAAAAAACAAGAAAATAACAAAGCGAAGGTGTTCCGTGTTGTGCAACGAAAATGGAGGGTTGGGACAGAGAGGGCAGCGAGGACGCGAGAGGATAAGACGATGTGGGTGGTTGGAACTGCGGAAAACAGTAGATCCTTGTTGTTCTGGGTGGTGGCAGCAAGGGTGGCGATGGTAACGGTGTCGAACTACAGTTGGAGAGGTGCAGGAACGTAGTCAAAGGTTAGATTGACAGCTACGGTGAAGGCCGGAGAGGTGGGGCTACTGTGGAAGAAGTAGGACAACAGTCAGGAGGATGGACAAAGATATAAATAGCTCGATGGGGTCAAACTACAACCGAAGCATCACCCAAACCCGCAGAGACGATCTCCACCTCAGACAAGGGACAGCCGAAGCACTACCTAGACATTGGATACAACCTTTAAGTGGGGAAACACTTAGACAAAACTGAATTCAACCTTTATAAAACACACCCTTAACTCAAAGCACATATTCTCCCATTTATAAAGAGACATAAACTATCTAAAGAAACATTTAAAATAAAAAGAAGGATAAAAGTCATATTTCAGATTTTAGAAAAGACTTTTAAAATAGGAAAGGAGAATAAAAATCAAATTTTATATCTTATGAAAAGATTTAAATTAAGGAAAGAGAATAAAATCAGGATTTAAGCTTTTAGAAAATGATTTAAATTAGGAAAAGGCTATTTAAATCTAACTCAATTAATTTAAAGAGAATCAAATTTTATATCTTCATCTATCCAAATGGGAAAAGATGAAGGATGAGGAAGGAAGGAAAGAAAGGGAAGGGAGAAGAAAGGAAAGAGGAGAAAGAAGGGGGTTGTGCCACCCCCCCCCCCCTCCAAAAGGACTAGTGGCGAACTGGGTTGGACTTGCACCCAACCGGTTACCCATGAACCCCGCGTCAATCTCCCGGAGTTGGGGGAGCCTCGATCTCACCTGTCGAAGCTTCTGGTTCTCATGGTATAGTGGTAAGTCCTCTGATAGGTCGATCATGTCAGTGTTGTTATTCCACAACACATTTTAGTATAATAGGTAGTCATCCTCTTTCGGCACATTCTGAGTAAGAGTTGCATATAGAAGTGGATCCCCGCAATGCAGCACTCGAGTCCTTTCATTTGAAATCTTCTCCTTCCAATTCTCGTGCCTAGCATGCAGTGGTTGAGCAATAAGTATGTGAGGAAAACTCAATTCAGGGATGAAACCTATGGCAAGTTGCGCCACTCTCATTGACACCTCTTCAGGATAAACCCCCTCCCCATAGATAAGACCTGAATCCCATTGTAGAATTTTTATCTAAATCAAGCTCCTTGGGCCCACTACAAAGTTGGGGTTCATCTCTCCCTTCTGAACATTTGACGAGATGTATCCTGCAGACCTGAAAGTAGCCACCAAATTTCTTCATGTAATGTTATAGATATGGCACACAATGAGCTCATTTCTCACATGTTGGACCTACTTCCGTTGAGGCAACTCAGAAAGTGGCCTATACATCTGAAAAATCTGCATCTCGCTCATCCGGGGTAGACAAATATATGTTGTCGGCTCCTCAAACTCATAACCCCTGTAGACATACAAGGTTATTTCTACTTATCTACCTCTCACCATCTGCAAGATGCGAGCTCGAGGCACATAATCTCAGAATTTGCTAGGTTTTCTATTACCTCAGAGTCACTACCTTCTAAAGAAACGACTGTTACCTCAACTAGAATGTCTATCTCAGGGTCCACTGAAACTGGTGGCGTCTCTTCCTCGCTAGCTGCAAGTAGACAATCCTACCGGAAGTCTTCATCTTTTCCCGTATCAACTGTCTCATTGCCCAATTTTTCAACAACACCCTGTTCGATAAAATAAATCTTTCCTTGGTAATGCATTCTGATTCCACATGCCCAAGTCTCATTATTTTGGAGTTCAAAAAACTGTTTGTTTATAAGCTTGTTAAGGCTTGATAATTAGCTCGTTTAACTGATTGAGTTTTATAGGCTCGATAAATACCATTTGGATAGATAACAGGTAGCTTCATTAAGAAGGTCGTGAATATTAACATTTCAAAGCTTTGGAACTACACTAAACAAATTAAGCTCAAATCGAGCCCAAGTTTGAGCACCAACATAATTCTCAAAATCGAGCTCGAGCTCGAACACAATTCTAAGAACTCGATTCTAGCTCGAGTCGAGCCTGAACAAGCTTAAAAAAAAAAAAAAGAGCTCGGCTGTGCTATGTTCATTTGCAACCCTTGAAGAGGCAAAGAATTTTATAGAACAAATTTTAAATAGAGATGAGATAAGAAATGAAATTTTCAGCTTAATTGATATTTGCATGCGTTTGGAAATTATATAAATGCTCAATACAATAAGTAGAAAAAAAATCAACCAATCCAATGATCGAGTTTCGTTTGAACTATTATATAAATAAATAGATTTGTAAATCAACTAATTGGTCAAAAATTGATCTCCAACTTGTAGTTTTTAGAAATAAAAAAATATTTATTTATTAAAACAAACCAAAGATACCATAGTGAAATGTTCCACTAGTAACTTTTAAAATTTATAGGTCTTTTTTTCAATTTATAGAATATGATAATTATGATTTTTTCTAAAATTAGTAGAGTGTGAATTCAATTTGGATATGGGAATCCTAAATTACAAATATTTGCAATCAAAATACTTGATCATCAAAGTACGCGAAATCAAAGTACATACAACCAAATTCATACAATAAAAAGACATCACTTGACTACCATAGGAATAAAATTATGAGTTTATATAAGATACCAAATGAGATTAAAAGATAAACATTTCATGAAGGAAATTTTGAAAAAATTATGAAAATTCATTAGTTAGTAATAATATATCATCAAATAAGGAGTGAATTATGGAAAACGAAAAAGAAGTTATACCACCATCACAACTAGTTAGCAATTTTATGAAAGAATAAAACAAACATAATTCAATAAGAAAATATGTGTGGTTGAGAGCCTTATCATTTAACCAAGAGGTCCTAGATTCAAGGTCATGTGAATGTTGGGGGGGGGGGGGACAAAGTAATATAGAAAAGTAAATATAAAATTTAATATAATAGAAACTAAAATCACTAGCAATCAAATTTTTAATTTTTAATTAATCTTTTTTATTGATTAAAGAGGTAAATGATTAAAATTAAAAATGAGGATGAAGATTGAGAAGATTTTGAAACTAGTAGGTATGAGAGAGTAGAGAAAGTAAAAATATCTACAGTAATGATGCTAATGAAGACCTCTAAATGATGAGAGTGAGAAATTTAAATTCACAAATTCTGACCTTAAATTACTTTTTGCATTGAATTGCGAGTGGGAGAGACTTTTTATTCAGTGTTGCTAGTTGCCTTGTATGATTTCTTATGATTTTAAATATTTTATGATCTTACTTTTAGATCTTAGTTTGATGTAGAAAAGCTACTTATTATTTCATGAATTTAATTGGGTAATTATGAGATTTACATCTCAAAATAGCTCAAGGCTTATGCCTCATATTATTGAAAAAAATGCCTAAAGACAATTGTGCAATTTCAAACCACAATACCTACTATAATGAGTATGTCGATAAGTACAGTGGTAATATATGGTTGACCAAGTAAAGTTATTGGGTAAGGAGTTATCCCATCAGAAAGCCTACACGTTAGCTTGGTTGATCAAGTTGGGAACAATTAAAGGCCATCATTAACTAACATGAGTATCCCAGTGTCTTGTGCCATTAGGTGACCAGTACAACAATATGGTACGAAAGTGACAATTAATAGTGATTGTCATTTTGTTTGCTTGTTTCATTGGAGACGTGACAGCACGTGTAGTTGACGAATCATTAACAATGTGATCTTTTTTAATTCCATTTCAGTGATTATATTATAAAAATTTCCCATGATCCTATCAATGCGCAGCTCATTTTCTTTAAAACTCCTTATGTCTATTCTCTCTATCCGATGATACACTTAGGACATAAATTATTAAGCATTGTATTATTTTATGTTTTATGATATGCTAAATATAGTGTCCTACTCTTATTAATATAGTGCATTGTAGTGATATTGCAATAAAAAAGTTATGAAAGATTAAACTTCTCTGCTCTCTCTTCATCTCTATCTCCCCTTCTCTCTGGCCATGTTTGAAACATTTTTTTTATAATTTGTTACGGAAAACAACCAATGTTCAATTTAGTGAGCTATTATAATTTGTATGGTAGACTTCCACAACACGGGGATAAGGAATAATAATGGGTGTAGAGTATTATCACACTCGCTCCTTTCAAATCTCTTGCTCTTCTCCTCACTAAGCTTTAAGCTAAACCAACCTGTGAATTATGCAATATGCTGTCCTATGTCCAAACATTAGCTTCTTTATAAATATAGAATCTACATTCCTAACCTTTTTCAAATACTTGTCCCTATTCCTCTCACTTTCTCTATTCCATTCACTTTATTTCTCTTCCTTAGTCTATTCTCGCTCGTTGCCCCCTAACGTTCCTCGTCTCTTTTCTTCTCTCTCATTCTCACCCTTTGGTATTCTAATGTATCTTCCCTTTATAAATCTTCACCCTCTCTATCAAGATACTATTTATGGAATGAAAAGGGGCATTAACAAAATTTAATAGGATACCCCTAATCAAGTCAGAAAACCGAATCAATCTTCATTGATTGAGAAAACTAGGGCATACATTGATTATCCACAAGTACCCCATCATTTTTAGAAGGTCGAGCAACAAAATATAAGGCAGAAATATAACCAAATCGGCCATAATAACCCCCTTTAATATTAAAAAAGTGTGAGAAACTTCCCTCTGCATGCACAAAAGTGATGTACCCTGTCTGTAAATCGTCCTCAAAAGTTATGCATCAAGCTAAATCACATGGATTATCTGTCAGTTTTATGTTTTTATAAGCCCTATGATTAACATATAGAAAAGAGATTAGATGCTGCAGTTTAAAAATTTAAGCAAACTAGCGGTTTACATTCTTTTAAAAAAAATAGCCATTATGTTTCTGAATCATTGCATAAATGGACCTCCTCTGTAGTTAAAAGAAATATATTGGGGCCTACAATTGATACATTCATATCATAGGTTTTAGGGTTGTCACGCAGAATTCTTAATGCTGGAAAATATATTACAATGGTGTTACACAACTATGATTCTTCTGCTCATCTTAAAAGGCCTTTTTTTCTTTTTTTTAATCATTAGATGGGCTCGAACCATTGTCATCTCCTTGGAAGGCGAAACGCCACTACAGAACCAAAGAAAACCTTTAGAGCAATTTGTCCAAGTGTTTTGTAACCAAAACATCAACCAAGTAGTAGAAGGGATTTGGAATACACTTGGGATTTAATGTACAAAATAATATTTTTTTTCTTTTTATTTTATTGCTGAAAGAGATAAATGTAACATTGAAGATAATTTTTCTTATGAATATCAACTTGTGCATTGTAACTATCCTAAAGTTTTAGTGTTTAGATTAAGAACAAAGCAATGGATGGCAGGGCAAGAAAAAAGTCAGTGTCAAAATAATACCCATTAGTTCTTTATATGGGAACAAAAGCAACCCATGCTGCTGTCAGCTCTAGATCATAGACATTAGTTAAAAAAAACAGTTTTTTAAGTAGGCGAAATTTACTGCTCTCAGCAAGGGATATAATTTTCTGGCAGCACTGTTCGAACTATAAAAAGTCGAGAATATTTCTTGTAGCTTGACAAGGCACAATTCTTTAGCCTCATCTAAACTAATAAAAAACAAATATTATGACCATAATGAGCGGCATTTCAGGTGCTAAAAATCAACATTTCAAACCATGAGTTGAAACATACATAAAATACAGAGGAATAATCACCTTCCCAGTCAAAAGAAGCCACAAGAGACCTTCGGGTAATGGCTCTCCTCCAGGACGTGCAGCAGGCAACAGCTGCTGACATTCAGGAATAGAAAGCCCCCTAAAGCGAATACCCTGAAAGATATTCATAATAAGGCTGCTTTCAATGGAGTGCTTTTATCAATGAAGTTCTTAAGAAACCCAAGGTAACCTTCGAATTCATATTTATTGGTGAAATTTCTATGTAAATTTCTGCATTAATCTCTATGAAAAAAGACAACATGTGTGAAAGAGAAGTGACAGAAGTCCACCTCTTCCGGATCTAGTAATGATGTTTCCCATAGCAAACCAGTCATTCCTCGCATTCCACCAATCACCTGTAAGACACCAATCATGCTGAATTGTTTTGTAATTTTCAAGAAAACGCCAACAAAAATTGCAAACCTAATGCAAAACAACATTATTAATGTTTACCATATCAACCGTGATGTTCCCAAGTTGAGTTTTAGCATGATCAGCTTTTAGTTTTTTCAACCGTTCCTGGACAAAAAAAGTAATACAAAATTTAGACTACTATGAGCACTTCAAAAACAACTTTTAAACAATTAACCAGTTCATACCAACTAGCAAGTCTGGAATTAAATTTTAAAGGGTTTTTTTTTTTTTCTTTTGAAGAAGAGGTAAAGTGCAATTCCATAACTTGAGTGGAGAAAGATTCAAAATGTTACTCATAATGAACAGATCAACTCCGTATTATCATTCAAAATTCATTAAAATAAAAAATTTTAAAAAAAAACCACCAGGCTTCTGAAATCCTGTTAGAATGGAAATTAAAATTTCAAAGAAAAAATAATGAGAAATTTAACTAGTTTAAGAAAATTAAAAAAAAAAACATACTTGCTGTTCGGGTATCAGCTCCACTAGTTGAGAACGCAGATCCTGCACAATAAACCCCATTAAAACAAATACATGACAGAAACTAAACAATTTTCAGAAGAAGAAGAAGAAGAGAAAGATCAACAGATAATCAAAATATCAAGAAAAATTAAAATAATAATAATAATGCATGGCAAAGCAACTCTATGGTCATAATTTTATAGTAACACAAAAGTGATTCCACGAAGGTCCAAAAAAAAAGGGATAAGGGACATGGCATCAGAAATTACCGAAATCATTTATCAAATTACAGTAACATTCACAAAAATCAAAATACCAAGATTGAAAATCACCTGATCAGAACTCTGTAGCTGAAGCCCTCGTACAGAGCCCAACGAATTAGAACTCTGAATCTGAGGAACAACATTCCAAAACAAAGATTAAAAAAAGAAAAAACACACATTAGTTCACCTCAGCACATAAAAAAAACAGAAATTAGAACACCGCCTCAAAGATTACAACTCCTTACAAGGCGAGACCGGAGCCTCGAGAACGCGGTGATGCCTCGGAAGAAACTCATCGCCTAATCCTCCCCCGCAAATATTCTTCAAAAACAAGCAGAGCTAAGTAGACAAAATTATAACAAAATCGATACAGTCTGCATGACCAGAGTGATTCGAAGTCTAGGGTTTGAAAATAAAATGAGAAGAAAAATCAAAATTTGCAACGTTCAGGGATCAAAATTATGGCAAATAAAATATCAAAAAGTAAATTTTTCACCTTCAAGAGCGAAACAAGCTAACAAGCTGGAGAGAATGAACCGAAGGCAACGAAAACGAGAAGGGAATTGGATTCGACCGAAATTCTGCCAGACGGTCTGTTTGGACAAAATGAAACTGCAGATTTCATAAACCGGATTTTACTGATTCGGTCACGAAGCCGATGTTTTGGGCATTGGGGCGAACCGGTAGAAGGAGAGGGCAGAGGCGAACGGGGATGGGATGGTTGTTTTAATTTAGTTTTATTATTCAAGTTAATTTTATTAACTTAATTGATTAATAATTCACTTTTAATTAATATATTATTAAATTAAATATGTCTAGATAACTTTATATGTAATTTTTTAATAAATATTTAATAAAAAATACATTTTAAAATTAAAATTTATTAAAAGTACACTCTTAATTAAAATAATTAATTTTTAATAATTAATTAATATTAAGTTATTGTTTGATCAGTAATTACTTTAATACAATTTTTTAATAGTTTAGTTTTGTGAAAATTTATTTATTAATTAGCATAGTCTAAAATAATTTTTAAATTAAATTAAATTTAATAATTAAATTTTATTATAATAATATAATATTCAAATTTTAATTATGAGTTTTTATAATAATAAACTTAACAAATTTTTAAATCCTCACTTAATTTAGAGCTTTTTTAGGACTTCTTTTCTTTTACTTTAAAAAAATTATGAGGTGGCATATATTTTATTTTTAATGGTCAGTTTTGAAAATAAATCAATTTATTTTCAAAATCATTTAAAATAGAATTAAATATGTTTATTATTTTTAAAAATATTTATTAACATCTATCAAATCTTATTTCAAATTAAATCTTCACGTACCATCTTTTATTCTAATGAAAAGGAAAGCCAAAGGTCAGCTCAGCTCAAATTTAATTAATATATAAATATATAAGTGATATGATATGAATTTTTGAACTATTTAAATTAAATGTATGTAATAAATGAATAATATATAATATGATATAATATATAATATAATATGATATGAATTTAGTTTTAAATTTTTTAAAATGAAAATATATAAATAATAAATTAGATGTATATTATATCTATCATAAAAAATAATAATAATTTAATCCTATGCAAGTTTAAATGATGTCTTCACAAACTTTCGTCTAAGGTTGGTTTTCCTTAGCTGGGTAGAAAGTAGTCATAGGGGTAGACTGCTAATTTTGTAAGAAAAACTCTTGACAACCGAGCGGCTGGCAGCGAGATAGAAGGGTCCAATGCTAATTCAAGGACTTCCCATGCCTTCTAGATTT
>NEWO01000097.1:140196-165520 GCA_003013225.1 Phalaenopsis aphrodite
AGGAGGCAGAATTAAACCACATCAAAAATTTACAAGTTTAAAATTTAACAATTGCCGTAATGAAAATAATTAAAATGAGAATGGAGAAAGTCACAAATAATAGCCAGTCTTCAGTATCTACTAAAAAAATTAAAAAATACAATATAACAAAATTACAAACATAATGAACTTTTGACTATTATTAAGATGCAATATCACAGAAAATAAACCACTTTCAGTGGCGCTAACAATATCATGAATATAATCAAGATTATAACATAGGTTAAAACAGAATAATAGCACTAATGCCAACCGTAAGGATGAAACAACAATACCAACATAAAAAAAGATTCCTACGACAAATAGCAAAATAAACTCCTTTCTTGCACACACAACAGATTGCTTGCATAAAATTATTTAAAATAAAAACTTTAAATAAGTTGTTCGATGTTAAAGATTGAGCATAAATTTTTTATTGAGTTTCTTTGTTGCTTTAAAAAACGGCTAAATTATTCTGGCAAGCTCATCAAACTCATGCGTGAAACAAAATAACATGGCCTTTGAAAAAAAAATACAGATCAAGACGCTGAATACAATCATTTAGAACTAAAATATAAATAACTCATATAAAAGTAAGTTTGACCAAAAATTTAGAGATCTATTAAAGAACAAAGAAACAAAAATTACTAGTGTACAGAACAAGGACTCCTTGGATTTAATACTAAACAAAAAGCTATCCTTCATTAATCAAATACTTCTTGGAATTTAATGATTTACTAAAGAATTCTTATCACAAGTCCTATTTTTCCTTCATTTACTGAGATCCCTTGAACCACATCAAACCCTCCCCCTAATCTAATTTTGTTTAAAAATATATTGAAAATAATATATTCAAATTTGGAGAATAAAATCCAGTTGGTGCATTACTAAAATGTTACAACTTAGTAGAGAACTTTTACAACAAAACTCTTTCAGTACATTCAATTAAAGACCATTGTTAAAAGAATGCATGACCTTAACAAGTCCAATTTAGTTTAAAAAAATATGGAAGAAAACATATTCAAACAATGATGAAAAATTTATTGTTGGTGCAATCCTCAAAATTTTCAAAAAATTGTCACCATGTCCTTTTCTATGAAACAGTTTTTACTTCCATTGGCCCTGTAAGTGCTTAGTTTCACACGCGCTGGTACCAGTTAAATCCATGTCTGATTTTGTTTGTAACCAAATTACACTGTACAAAAACTTGGTTATCTTGATTAATTCAGAACCTGTATCACAAGCTTAGATCACCAGTTCATTAGACTAGAAAAAATTATAGTTGACTGAAATTACAAAAAACATTGTAGTCAAATGAAATTACAAAAGAAAAAATTCATGTTTAAATTGTATTAAAATAAATAGCACGTTCAAATTTTGATATTTATCTTGCATAGGTTAAGATTAGAACCTGAAAAACTTGGTGCATGGCTTCGATTTGCTTCCTAAACCATGTTGATTGGACTCCGATTCTGTTACATGAAATTAATCTTATTTTCTCAGTTAACGGTTCACTAGTTATTGATCTTGATGACTCAAAATAAATTATCACTTGAATTAAAAATATTAGAACCTTCAACAAAGTGGGTCTGTCTTGATGATTAAAATAACACATTTACATCATAACTCATTAAGATATTATTAAAGTGACAGTATAAGAGTATATTAAGAACAATAAAAAATTTCATTTAATTAATTTAAGATACATATAAATAAATGTAACCATTAACAAACATTGGGATTTAACTTATAGAAATCTCATGAATTTGTTTAAAGCTAGGCCTAAACAATTAGTTTATTAGCAGATGTTTAGGTTATTCTAACAGCCTTTCCACTCAAAACTTTCACTAATGCAAAAATTAAATCACATTGGTGGAATGCTTCTTTTATATTTTTCTCGTGAAAATAAAAGAAGACAGTATAAAAACCCAAAAGCTCACACATGAGATCACCTACATGTTTAACATAAAAAGGTAAATTATTGCCAAACAACAGAAGCTTCTGACCTCTCCAAAACTTGTTAATCAGCCTTTTTCAACTTGTAAAATTAAGAAGACAAATTATTATAAAAAAATAAGAGAGACATTACTCCACAACGCTGTCATGATTGTGATTAATAAGCTAAAATAATCATCCACAGCAACTTCTTATGATGATCTATTATCCATTACCATCGGTTTCGATGATTGATCCTCAAAGAAGTTAAATATAGAAGATCCAGACAACACAGGAGAAAAGACAACAATGACTATAACAGGTATCTACAAATTGAACAAATTACAATTTCAGTATTGATTAAGGACAAGAAATAACCTAAATATGAAAAAACAACTACTTCATCTTAGCCTCAACTTAGTCAGCATCCACACAGAACAATAGAGCTAAAACGAACCAACATAACCAAAGATCTTTACCAAAATTCCAAACAACTGAAGAAAACCCAACAACTCAACAGATCCAACACAGAGTCACACATACAGCTACAACCAAAGAAAAATGGCTCAAGAGCAAAAAAAAAATCAGCGTTCTCACCTTTCGAACGCTTAAAGCTTGAAAAGGTGCCATTCCCAATCACAGCATCAGTCCTACCTCTCTTGCGACCTGCATCGTTCGCGTACATGGCTACAGCAAGAATTGAGTCGGAAACGAAAGAATAAGAACAAGAGAAAAGGAAGCGCGAAAACCCTAAGTTAACAAAAGAAAAACCCTAGATAGGGTTTGTGCTGAAGAAATAGCAACAAGCTGCCTGAAAAGAGAGGCGCAGTCTTTTCACAAGAGATATATTTATAGGGTGGACGTAAGGCGGTGCGGATTTAAATCGGGCTTGTTCAGACTGAATTCCGCATCGCAAAGGTGCGTAGGGGGCCTTACGATCCATGAATAATTAATACGAACATTAGGCTTCAACATGACGGCACGCCCGGCCGTCGGCCGATACTGCCATAGGTTATGGGTAAAAAAAAACTCGATGTTAATTAAATTTAATTAAAAATACATAATAATAAATAAATAAACAAGTGTGCTAATTTTATAAATAAAAATTTTCAAGTGCTATATATATAATTTCCAAGAAACCAATCGTAGCTCCTCTTATGGCCTATGCTAAGGGCGCTAGGTTGGTAGGTTGGTTCATCTGTTTTTTATTTTATTTTATTTAAGTTAATTAATGATATTTCCTTATAATAAATTGTCAAAATAATATATGACCATATTTTTCTAATTATTTAAAAAATACCCTAAATTTTTTGTTCCGCAAATTTATAAAACAAAACTTGATTCATAGATGCTAAAATCAATTCATCATCAAAAATATTATACGTGCAAATAATAAATATCAATTGAAAATTATAATTATTAGTGCACAAATAAAACTATGATGAAAATAGATGGTAAAAGACTACACTCACATGTTGACATAATTTTTGGATGAGGTCTCTCTTTTTTCCTCTTCTTACAACTTAAAATCTAACCTTAAGTTTTCCTTAGAGACTACCCTACAGAACTAGTGGTTGGCTGAAACCCTAAATTAAAATCTAAGTCAAATCTTTACTCCTTTAGTCTCATATATTCAACTTTAATCCTTAACATTTTTATGTTGAGTTGATTGTAATTAAGTTATTGAAGTTGAAGTTGAGTCTCTCATAGAATTTGATGTCTTTGAGTGACCTTTTAAAGCAGTCTCCCGTGATGTAGCCATCTTTGAAATTCACCAAACCTTCTGAACTCCATCTTAGCTCCTTATTTGGTTTAAAGATAACTCATTTGGTTTAGTGCTCACCTTGAACAATAATTAAGCTAATTATAAAACTAATTAAATATGATTAAAAGCAAAATTAAATACAACCAATTTAAATCCAAATTCACTAAGTCCAAATCCAAACATAAAACTCAAAATCAAGAAAGCTAAAACTCATGAATCAAATTAAAATAAAATACAAATAAATTTTAATTAAATAATGATATAAATCACGCTCAATAATAAAAAATAAAATTCAGATTTATACATAAATATAATCAATTTGAATTTAAAATGTATTGTCAGTTAAACATAAATCAAATTACATAAAACTATATTCAATTTAAGTTGATCAAAAAGATTTCGAAATCACATAAACTCATGCTTAATACAATATATTAAATCAATACACGAATCTTATATAATTTAATAAATCATATTAATTTTAAAATCATATAAATTTGCATTAAATATTTCACCTAAAATGAATTACCAAATGCGCTAATCGTAAACCCAACACCAACCTTAAACCAAAGCTTAAACAAGCTCAAGCCTAAGCCCAAATGATTTTACCCATGACAAGCTTGATTCCAACTCCAATTGAACTTCTACATGGCATTCTCCTATTGGTTGCCCCTCCCACCAAAATTGAACAAGCATGGCTCACTCCAAGCTCAAACCTAAGCTTACATAAGCCCTTACTTGATTTATTTCCCATGGGTTTGTTGTTGAACGCCACCTAACCAACCCAAGTAGCTAGTCAACTCAACCTCTTAGCTTCTCATCCCATCCTTGGAACCATCCTTGATTAAACTAAGTACATTTGACCGATCCAAATTGGTGTCACACCAAGTTTGACACTTCCTAATTGGCAACCCCTCATTAACTTTATCCTTTGACTTGCCAACTCACAACTTGCTCAGCTAGCAAGCTCTTTTTTTCCCTTGCCCATGGAAACTACCTGAGCCCACCAACTTTGACCATCCTATTTGGTAGCTCTTAATTGACCAGCTTCTTTGACATGGCCACTTCAGCTTGACAGCTCATCAAGCCACCAATTATTGGTGTCAATTCATTCAAACAATCAAAATGCCCCACTCAAGCCTATAAATACCCCCATGGCATCTCCTTGTAGGCTAGCTTAAGAACTCCACACCATAGCCTTAATCTGAATCAAATCAACTGCCACAAGGCATAATAATTTCCTTGCCTCATTCCAAGCTTTTCTTTGGCCTCTACTCCACCCCAATTGTTAAGCGGAGACAAGGACTCAACCCGATCCCATAAACCAGCCACCAATTCTCTAACCTAAAGCTTTTGTGATCTTCCCCTTAGCACAAAACCCAATCATAAGTTGAATTTCACTTTGATTAGCCCCTCTAAACCTCAACTTTATCAACCTGAGCCCACCTGATCAAGAACCTACAAGAAGCCATTGGAGCTTCAAAGTGAAAACAAAAGAGTGCATGTTGGAGCCAGACAACTAATCCAAAGCAACTAAAACACTTAGAACATTATTGCAATTGAGGCATACCAAGAAAAACTTAGCTCTAGGCCTTTAATAGTGGTCTATCATGAAAAAAAGTTTTAGTTTCGTAATAATTTGACTATAGGATAAATCGCTAAGGTTCTAGTGATCCTTATAACCTAGAATGCTCATAGATTTAGGTGTTTGATCATGTTGATCACATGTTATTTGTTGAATGGTTTGTGTTCACCATTCTATTTAGCATGATGAACTGATACTATCCATCTTTGTGTATTTGAAGTCAAAGACAGAGATAAAGTTAGACAATGAAAAGAGCGTTAAACTGCATATTAGATCACAATCTCAATCATTAGCAATGATTACCTAACAAATCAAAGGCTTACATGCAGATGAGTGACTGAATCAGAGCGCGTTGTGTGTGAAGGTGGGCCCCGACTGGCTGATGTGGCTCATAATGTGTATTTTAAGATTAAATGGATTAAATAAATTACATAATATACTTCAGACTTCAAAATTCATTAAAAATACAAATAAAATAAAATACAATAAATAAAAAGAAAAATATAGTAAACTCAATGTACAATGAAAAATAATACGGAATAAAATTTGAAACCAAAAAATAAATACAATATTTTTAATTAAATAAAATTAATTCATAATAAATAGCATCAGAATTCAACTAATTTCAATTTTTCATAGAAATTATATCTTCATAATAGCAATCCAGTTCAATTTTCTTAAAAACAGAAAATAATAATTAAATAATAAACTCCAATTTTTCATGAAAATATAATAAAATGAATAAAATAATTAAAATAATTAAATAAAGTAGAAAATAAATATTGACTTCATAAATGTAAAATAAAAAGTATATGATGAGATTTGTTGAAATGATTAAATCAATAATTCATGTAATATAACTCATTTAGTATCTGTTTGAGACAACTGCATCTGTTTGAAGAAGCTACTAAAGGAGAAACCGTCATTCAAAAAGCTGCGGTGACCATTACAAAATTTTTTTTTTTTTGAAAAATCGAGACCGCAGCTTTCTAACAGCCAACATAGATAGTTATGTATGGTGGAAAAACAGTTTTCATCGAAGTGTTTTGAGAACGCAGTCAAACAGAAAAAAAAATGTATTGTGGCACTGCACCGCAACCACAAATGTATTGTGGCACTGCACCGCAACCACACCGCCGTCCCAAACGCACCCTTACTGACATTATGGGTATTTTGTAATTTGAAATTTGCATAAATATCCTCATCTTCCAAAATTGCATTCAATAAATAGAAATACATTTATGAATTTTTGGAATTTTGAAAAAATACTTGATTTGAATCAATTGGCTAAAAGATAGCTCAATTTGAGCACACAACGTGCATGGAAAAATATGTGTTCATTTAAAACATTTTAATCAATCTAAGTCAACATGGAAATTTAATGGTTTAATCAATTGTTGAAAGGTGGTTAATTTTGATTAAAAATTAATAATAATAATTTTATGAATTAATGGCAATGGAGTGAAATTTAACTTACAAATTTACCCTTAATGTTCAGAATCATTAAATTGGATATTCAAAATTCAAAAAAAATATAATAAAATGTGTTTTGAAATATTTACTCAAAGTAATAGCAATAAAATTTTAACGAAAATACATAAATGTAAAAGTAAGGATGGGTATATATATAATTTTCTAAAATTACATAAATATTTTCTTTACTTTTAAACATAATAACTTGAACAATTAAGATTCAAAATCACTTTGTAATTGAACCAACTCCCTTTCCAACAAATGAAAATAAAAAATAACAATCTGGCTCTTTTTTGAAATAAACTGATACATATGTAAATTTCAAAAATTACAGATACACCCACGGCATTCTAAATCTCATAAACTCACCACAAAAATTCTTAATAAATAAAACACAAAAAATATAAAATAAAATAATTTTAATTTTAAAAAAAATTAATTACTAAATAATATCGATAATTCATAGGAAATTCAATTCAGCTTACAATGACTCGAAAATTTTAGGGTTTCTTTAGAATTTTATTTTAAGTATCTCTGTTAAATTTCAAGAAATTTAGAGACCATTTGAATTTATAATAAATTTATAATTTAAAATATATTTAAAATTCAAATAATGATAATAAATTAATATAGTTTAAAAAATTTACAAAACTCTCATAAAATGTGTTTAATAATAATAAATTTTAAAATAATTTCAAGATATTTTGAAAACATTTAAGTCTAAATATAAGAAACTCTTTGAAAGTACACAATAAATAAATCTTTAATTTTAAAAATTCATATAATATCTAAAATTCTCCAAATTTCATATTTATTGTTATATAATATCTCGGACCTCTTGCTCCAGTGATTTGTAGCATTTTATAAAATTTTAATATTCATTAATTGCATGTATATTCTTTATAAGCATTAATGTGATATTTAATTAAAATTACAAAAAAATTCAAATTAAAGATTATAAAAAAATTTATAAAAAGATTCAGAAAAAAACTAAAAACTTGAACAAACATTCTTTTGAATAAATTTGAACATCAAAATAATAAAATTTCACAGCTTAAACAGAAGACCTACTTTCGACTACCCACACTTATCCTACACACACACCTAGTAGGTTATATGATAGGTCACCTAAAGTAAGTTATTTTCGGGATTAGGTTGATGTGAGGTCTACTTGATATGTTTTGTGCGTTTTTGTTGTTGTGGTTGTGTTTGTCCGTTAAACCTAATAGGTTATGGGCAAGTTTTTCTCGCTAGATTGGAAGTTAGGCAAAGTAATTAGCCTTTCTTATGTATTGTGAAATTTCCTTTACATTTTATGATTTGCTAACTTTGCATTGCGAGGTTACAGTAAGTCTAGGATGTGCTAAATGTGTGTTGCAAGTAGTTATAATGAAACTAGACTGTTGTAGTAAATGTTGAATTACTTTTCTTGTTGAGAATGTTTTATAGTTAGGAAGTCTGTCTTACTTGGCCAATTACGGATATCCATACCATCTAAAAGAATGAACAACAAAAGAATGAATAATTAGTATGAACATTAACATAAACAAGGATGTCCATATGACTTAGTTGACTAACCAACCAGCATTAGGTCTAGAACTTGTTACCCTATTACTTTCTTTTAATGACTATTTTGTTCTATGCTGCATTGTTTTCTGTTTTGTGATTGCTTAAATTTTTTGTCTATTTTTCTAGGTTTGTTGGCAATGTTTTGCCTTTAGCCTGGATTGCTTTCTAGGCTCCTTAGACTAATTTTCTACCTGATTTTCAACTATTCAAACTATATTTTTCAAAATTAAAAAAAATCATAACAAAAAATCACAAAATTAATAAAATATTGCATTCACACCTTAAAAACATAATTACATTTAAATAACATAATGAAATAAAAAAAAAGACCAACTAGAAAACCTTTTGATTTAGGAATTAGTCATGAAAAAATCATCTTTAGCATATGCATGCATATTGATTATATTTTTTATTTTCAAGCCCTCACTTATTGCACAAAAAGAGATGACTTGCCCTTTAAGGATCACCATCTTATAGAGAGTTTGTCTTTGCATATTGACTTGGCCTACAAATTAATCTATGACACATTCATCATCAAGGACTACATGCCTCTACACAACCTGCTCTCTCACTCGGTATTAATAGTTAACTAAATAAATATATGAGTATGGTGAGCATAAGAATTTATAAATTTGAAGTTGTAAGAAGAAATTTTTGCATTAGTCTTATGACATTTCATACCAACCATACACTATACATCTTGATTTTATACTTGTGTTGTAAGACCTGCATTCTTTTAATACATAACAGTCTATCCAATTTTGCATTTCATGAGATCGGTCATGCGCGATTTTACGACATTAAGTGGATGAAGATGACAACCATATCCAGACAGGTTTTTAGTCCAATCGTGTCGGGCTTGCTTGGTTCTTTGTAGGATCCTACCAAGAATCCCTGTTTTTTTTTTTTTTTCATTCTCTCTATGTTCGGTTCAGAGGTTCGATTTCTTCCAATAGATCTCACCATAATTTTAGGACTTTGAGGCTATTAGTCTAACTACAACTTAAGCCCTCACCTTCTAGGCTTTCCTATAATCAAATATTGTAGGATATAAGTCCTAACTTTCTTATACAATATCAACTCAAACATTGAAATTTTTTTAATTTCATAGGCAATAAAACCAAATAATAAGATAATTGAAGTTTCACTGAGCTTCTCAGTATCCAAGCACTTCATGCTTTTTCTTTGGGTTCCAAAAGGAAATGTTGCATTTTAGTATTTCCCTTTTTGAAATTCCAAATAAACAATCATTAAAATTAAACATTAAAATTGTTGAAGACATATCCTCAACCTTAATTGAGAGTTTTTTTAATAGACTTTTTATTTCATAAGAAACTAACTATAGTAGTTTGTTTTTATAGGAAGTTAGTAACCCAGATTAATCTAGACCCTATTTAGCCTTCATGTTAGGTATGTAAGATTTGTTAGTATAAATGTAGGCCAATTAAATGCTGAAAATTCTTTATTTGAATAATCAAATCAATTGTAAACTGATATTTTTTTATCTTTTGATATTATATATTATATTTGATGCCGTGTTTGATTATTCAAACAACTCAGTATTCGAGATATGAGTGGACATGAAATAAAGTAAATCAACAAAATTTTCTGACAACTCCACTAAGGAATAAGTTCTCTCCATCTTTGACGAGAAGTTTTATCTTCATACATCGGTAGTATGTTTGTACCCTTTTATAGACCAAATTACATTTTGTCTATTGGGTGTCTTGCCCATTTCGTCCTTGGGTGAATACAACCAACATAAATTTTTCAATTCTAGAATTGCATGTTTAAACATCCCTAAATGGGCATATTCTAGAATCTCCTAAACTCTAACCTTATGGAACCACCAATATATAAATATAAATAAATAAATAAATAAATATACATACATACACACACACACACACACACACACACACACACACACACACACACATATATATATATATATATTAAAAGACCACAACTAGTATGGAGCACTGAACTGATTGTTTCAATTTTTCGACCTTCAGAAAATATTTCGTCTAAGTTAATCTTCTCTTTTGAGACTGCTCTGAACTTTTTGGTCAATAAGAAATCACTGCCTTAAGCAGCCGTTATTAAGTTAGACATGGGCGTTTAGAATTTAGAGATAACTTTGGTTGTGAAAAAAACGACGGCAATAAATCGAAAAATACATAAAAAATTACACCAGAAAAAGACAACACAAGATTTACGTGGTTCGGCAAATTGACAGAGCTGTAGATGATTTTATTACTTTGATGAATTACACCGTCGAACGCTCGACGTTTACAAGAAAGAACCATCTCTCTTCCTTTCTCCCCCTTTCCTCACCTCTCATTCCTCTCTCTCAAAGCCACGAGAAAGGAACACAAGAAAAAAATTTTCTTTTAAGCCAAAGAAAAGAAACTGAAAGCAAAAGCTTTTCTTTTTCCTTTTCCTTCAAGCTTCAACCGAATAGGAGTTTGTGGGATGTGTTGGAGAGCAGGTGGGTTTAGCCTTTTATAAGAAGCAGACGAAGTTAATTAAGTAAATAAGAGGATGATTTTCAAGATCTCACGAGATTCTGCATGAAGCTTTTCATGCAACTGACTTGGAGGGAAATCTTTAACAAAGTAAATATTTAATTAACAATTAAATATTTTGTCATAACAGATTTTTGTCAAATCGAAATAGTGGACCGGGCTCCACTTTCCTCAACAACTTGTGGCAACCTTACCTTTACTGAAGTTGTGAAAGATAAGAATCCAATATTGGAATTTAATTTCTAGTATGAGAAGGAATTCTCGATATTGCTAAAAGGAAAGCTGCGTGTGTTAAAGAAAATTGCTATTTCTAAAGTACTGTTGAAAGCCTGAAATTCTAAAGATGAAATCAGTTGTTATCTATGATGATGGCAATATAATAGACTATGAGGTTCCTCTGTCGACTTTCAAAGTTGGGTCTAACGTGACGTCGACGACTCTGGCCCAAGCTCAAAGGTGAAGAAAGTAAAGATTGAAGAGACGATCCATGAGCTGAGTAAGGTAAACTTGGAAGAGAGTTCATGCTTCTTGAGACCTCTCCTCTTTTAGAAAGTAATATACTCGACGCCTACTGCTTGCGAAGAAGAGAGGATCGCTGCTACTCTGCCACGACCATTTGAATACGTCTACAGTCGCGGAAAGAGGAGGAATTCATTTTTTTGTTACAATTCGTTTCTTGTTTGAGTGTTTTGTGGCTTCATTCTCAAGAGAATGGGATGTGCAATATCCCATAAAATAAAAATGAAGATTCTACAAAGGGAAAAGTTGGACTGTAGGCGCGAGGCACCTATTTTTTAGATGATGAAGAAAGAAGAAGCACGACTCTCAAGGGTTTCCTCCTACTTGCATTTAGGAGCTCGATTGTCTTTTGTTGTTGTCACACAAGTTCCATCCGTAAGAGTTTCTGTGAAGCTAGATTTGGGGCCTCATTTGTTGCACATTTCATCTCATGCAAATTTGTTTCCTCATGTAGATGATAGCAAGCGATCATCAAGTGGAATGACTGCTTTGCGTATTAGGGCCCATACCTTATCCCCAGGTGATGATGCTGTCGCAAAAATCTCAGCTCCCTAGTGTCATCTCTGGGGATAAGGGTATGGATACCTAAAAACGTGGCAGGTCACCTAAGAAGGAAAAGTCTAAATAAGTTTGTTCAGAAAATAAGTTATTGATCATGCAAGTTGAGACAGTCGAGACATATATTGATGCAATGGAGAGTTTGTTCACATGGATATGAAGATTGTCAAAGGACATACGATAGAAAAAGTCCTTGAATAGCTTAGAGAGGATTAAAAAATTGGAAGAAGAACAAACCAAAGAGAAAAAGAAAAGAACTGTTTTGAGAGAAGATAATTTGAACGAAGATGAGAAAAATAGACATGATGAGTGAAGACAAAGACGACTTGGAGGATTTGATGGTAGAGGAGTACACAATGATCAATGTTGTGGAAATTTGTGCCTCCTCATCCTTACGAGAATCGCCGCCCACAAATGAAGACGAAAATCAATCAGAAACCATACAATATTTGTTGAAGCAAAAAAAAGAAAAGAGCAGCCGTTTAAAGAAGAAAATGAAAGAGATGATGATAGCTCCACCACTTTCCACAATTTACTCAATTGCTTCATGTTTAACCAACAGGAATTAATCAGTAGGAGGTTGTTCAAATTGTCGATGATAAGAAGGAGAATATTGTTGCTACTTGAGATAGTCAACACTTAAACAAAAGATTCAACACCCAGTACAATTCAAGATAAAGATATTAAGTAAATAGTTGAACAACAAGCAAAAGAAGCTTCGGCCCAATCAAAAAACGGTGCATTGATTCTGAAGGGTAGACCTTACCTAGAAGAATTTGATGTTGTACATTATCCTCAGAAAGTTATACCTCTTTCAAGCTCTATCGATCCTTTTGATATCGTTAACATCATCTCATAGGCTCTTTTTTATAGATAAGTTGCTGCCCGTTTGTGATACGGTGATTCACTCTCTAACCTTATTGCTTGGTGCATGCTTTGAAAAATTAAATAGATCCTATTTGAGATGATTTGGTTATTTCATAAGTCTCGTTTGCTGAGTAGTCGCTGCCCATAGTGGATACGGTGATTCACCAATATAGGCTTCAAAAGCATCGGGATGATTCCCACTTGAGATAACCATCCTTTTGGTGACCTATCCACCAATTATCATGATAATGTAAGCATGGTCCCTATTATCGAAAGTTTTCTTGGGTATTCCTCAAGATGTAATAAATCAAAGGAACACTTTCCTTAGGGAGTTACTCTTGACCCCAAAACAAATATATGATTTTGGGATTCTTTCGTCGATATTGTGTGAAGATGTTTCGATCCAATCTTATTTTGGACGTACACTTTTGACATATCATACGAGGATTAACTTGCATAACTCTTTCATATTTCTTTTTAAAATTTATTTGTCTATTTTCGTAGTATATCCTATTTTTTTATTCCTCTCGTATTTGGATCATATTTCTATGATCTGAGAGGGAGATTTAATTGAAAAAAAGAATCATACAACGACATATAAATACACAAGCTGACAACTCTATGTTTTTAAAAAGAACAAAAAATAATATCCGAAAAATTTAAATAATAATTTAAATCATGCATTCATGATATTTGCTCATGAAAGAAATCTAAATATGCTCAAGGAATTCTACATGAATCAACTATTGTTTTACTTTTCAGGGGTAAATCTTTAACTTCAGTATAGTTTGTACTCTTAACATTCACATCCGTCTCAGGAGCACAATCTAATCAAAATCTAACATACCCTTGACCAATACATACCCGACAACACATAAGTTAGAAGAATATGCATGCTATTGTCTGAGATGGAAATGCACATACTCACCCTTGATTGACTATCGGCACACTGGTTAGTGATCTAAATTTTATAATTATCTGAGGTGGTATGGTGTCTACTCACCCCTGACCAATACTCTCTCGTCGACACAACGATTAATGATCTAAATTTCATAATTTTCTGAGATTGTGGGAAGGCATCTACGTGCGCAAGTACATTGGCATCCCCAACTAGTACTATAAGGGGGTAAACTCCTCATTCTAACATGCACAAACAAACATTCATGCACATAATATATTCATACTTCATAGAATACATTTTGCTTTCATCTACTAATGAATAAACACATGTTTACTAGAATCTAAAGAGCATGCAATAATCTAATAACTTCATCAGAAAATCATCATGCAACTATTTAAAATACATATTTTTCTATCAAATAATATGAAGAATATGTTGCAATTTAAATCGCACTTGAACAAAACATAAAAAAAACAAAATTACATTTATAAATAAGAATATTACTAAAATTTAAAAACATAATTACTCACATCAACCTTTCAAAGATCTCTTTAAAAACTTATTCCTGAACTTTAATTCGACTGACTCTCACTTATTAATGAAAAGTACATATATGTAAGGATTATATTTCTAAAAAAATCAAATAAAATATATCTGATATATTTAAATATTTTCCCCTAATCATCTTTAGAATCAAATGCTCTTCCAAATACTATCACTGATTTTACTCAAAAAAACTTAGCTATCTATTTAATGGCTTTTAATTAAAACAACATACATAAATAATTACAAAAACATTTACCTTTTCATTCGCCGATGTCACTTCTCAAATCCTAATCCAAAATGCATCCTTCCTTCTGCGTCAGTACCATTCGATCGGGCGAAGGATAAGAAGTGGACTGAACGACATAACTTAAAAGAAATAGCGTGACATTCTGATGGCTCGAACAAACTGAAGAAAGAATGATCGAGTGAAGGAGCCGAAAGAGGATTCGAGCAACAACATCATGATGGAATTGTACGACATCTAAAAGTTCGGAACAAGCGACAGAAGATGAAATGTGATGGTGTGCAATTCAGGGCGGGAGAAGATTGCTTTGAAAAATTTTAGCCTATAATAGGAAACCACTATGAGTGGGACCCCAACAGAGGGAAACATCCAGTTGCGTCAGTACCTTTTTTGTTGTAGCTTTCCGGGAGAAAGTGTTTCATGAGTAATAATGGAGAAGACCAGGGTAGTTTGTAAGGGACTGGTTTTAACACTACAGAGTATTCATGAGAAAGATAAGAGGGCGATGCTATGCAGTGACCTCCATTTTATGCAAGTCTTTGGTGATGCTCAAGACCATGATGAGGACACAGGGCTGAGATTCTTGATCGAGTTGCATAAGATGTAAAAGACATATGATACAGAATTGGCAATGATTTTGGTGAACGATGAAATATTGAATAAATTGTTTGGGGCTGCAGTATTATTCAAGATTGAATGGAATTGGAAATTAGGACATCATCAGATTCAAATGCGGTCGAAGAATGTGCACAAGACATTTCAACCTTATGAGGGTCACTATGAATTTTTGATTAAATAGAAAGGATTGTCACATGATGACGACATATAAAAGTCATACGATTTCACCCAACAACAATTTCCTTTTTTTTTCCATCTTAAGAAAAATGTCTTTTTGGGAGGGGAATACTGTTAGGTTGACAACTAAGGACAATTTTGACTTTTATTAGTTATTATTGTGGAATATAAATATGAATAAAATGTTTGGGGTTAAGGTTATGATGAGATTGCTGTTTTGAGTCTTAGGGTTGGGGTTCAGGAGAGATCACATCTCTCTCGAATTATAGGTGCTTATTTTTATGTATTCAGATTGTGTTATTTTGTGTTATTGAAAAAAATATTTGTTTGCCCTAAATTTTGTGGAAATTTATCTTCGCTCGGATCACAAGCTTACTGGTCTGACTCGGTTGGGCAACACCAGCACACCAAGCTCCCTCTTCCTCTCTTCATGCGCAGAAGGCGCGAGTCTACTCCCTGCTATGCACGAGATGATCCTCACACTCGATTCAGTGTCATTTTTCTAGCTTCGATGCAAGGTGCGAATAGCCTCGTCTCTTCTTCTTCGCACTAGAATCACTTGACGCTTCTTTCCAAGTGTGAGCACTGTTCCTTCTTTCATCTCTGAGTCGACTTCTACAAATGATGTTGAATCTTCGACAAGAGAAAATGTGACCCCTCCTCTTTCTTCTTAGTTAGCTCCTACTCTCATCTCCTTAAAACAAAAACGTCGAGATATTTGCTTCCTACAAACTGTCCTAATCAAATCCTTTTTTAATTATTGTTATTACAGAAATGACAGCCAACAGGCTTCGTCAACAGCCAATAAGCGCTAGCCGACGGAGATAGTGGGTCATCAAATGCCAACAAAACTCCACATATTTAAAATTCACCTAAAATCTAGTGAATTCCAAATTCATTAAAAAATGAATTAAAATGTGAATTCTAAATACTTGAAAATTTTATTTAGGCATTCAAGTTTCCTCAAACCAAACACCCAACCTTTCAAAATTCACGTGTTCCTTTCAATTTACACCCTTTTTTCACTAAACCAATCAACCCATAGAGAATCAACACTTCTGCAAAAGTGATTTAACCTTCTAGCTGTCAAGAACAAATTAACTTCGCTTTTTGGCTTAGCTACAATCTAATGAGTGATAGTATATTATTAATAAACAGCAGCCCTTAAATTTTTAAATAAAAACATCACAGATGATAATTAAATATTCTACACTTAATGGCATTCAATCACATTTTTCCGTGTACCAAAAGTTTTTAATTTTGGCTATCTAATGGAAACTAAATGACAAATAGTCATTACTTATCATCTTCATCATCCTTATCATAACATTTAAAGGATAATTCCTCACTCTCCTTAAATTCTTACATGCTATTTTTTTTTGGTCTGCACATCTTTTTTTTTAATGCACATCTCTATGTTATCATCAATCCATCACATATTTTTTCCTAATCCTTTAACATTATTTTTAAATAATTGGTACATGTTATTCCCTAATTGCAATGCTTGAATTGAAGAAACTCGTTTAGTATTTATCACTATGTGAACTTTAATAGATGTTATTACCATAATAATTCCTTCAAGGTTATCATATCTTACTATTTATTGTGCCACACATCAATATTTGAATAACATTGTCATCTATATAACACAGTAAAAATAAAATAAAACAAAAACAAAAACAAAACCTCCCCTGAAAATTTTCTCAACTATGTTTAATAGAAAAAGATGAATATCAACTGTGAAAACAACAAAATACAGTATATATATTAAATCCCCACAACGATGCTCAACTCAAAAATCAGTGTGCAGAACAAGCGAGCCATCATTTTTTGGGCATCTTAAATACAAAATCTCCTATAAAATGACACTGTCCGTACTAAGTAATGACGATCATTTCAAAAAAATTTTATAAAATGCAGAACGTAAATGAATAAATTAACCAAATAAATATAAACTTCGGATGATGCAGCATACTTGTAAAGAAAACCCAGCGAAATACACTACAAAGCTCGTACCAGTTCCCTCTTTCGTCCAACATCAAAGTGCGGCTCTGAAGGATAAACAAAAACAGTAGTTGCTGCAGGCGAAGGATTCATTGCAGCTGAATACCTCACTGAAATCACCGTCACTACAGGAAGATTCTGCAAGCCTGAAACCAGCGCCAGAAGCTTATAACTGATGATGTGTTCCGATTTTGGCAGAATGAAGACTGAATCACTGTGAGGACCAGTAAAAACAAAACTCTGCGAGTCCCCTAATGTGTACTTTATCTCCTGAAGCAGGCTTGTGTTATTCTGAACTCTGATGAACAGAAAAAAAGGAAGCCCAAGAACAGCATGGGGAGGACAATCAAGGCTGACAACCAATGGTGGTGTCTCAATGCTCACACTCTGCAAATTTTGTTTCATAAGAACAGTATTAGAATGCAGACCAAGATTGGAATCTCTCACCCATTTCAGATGAACCGTGCCAATGTCCATATTTGGCGAATTAGCCTGTAGAGTCACAGCGAAGACCTGCTTGAACTCTTCCCCCGGAACAATAAGGGCAGGATCAAGAGAAGCACTGCTGCTTTGCTGCACAGAGCAAGAGCTTGCTACATCTTGGTGGCCATCAGGTTCGATTGCCAACGATGTCAAGTACAACGGAATCTCGCTGCAATTTCTGGCACTCACGATGAGAATGGTTCGACCGATGAGTGGCAATGACATCTTTTGATCAGCATCAGGTAATGCCATTTCCCGATCGGAAGTTTGTGCTGCCTTGAGTTTTTGGAGAAGTAAAGGTTCCCTCCGAAAAGGCATCATGAAGCGATGAGAAATGGTGAATGGGATTTTACCTTCAATCTGCAAGTTCCTGTGGACATTAATTCTGGATGAATTGCTTTCTGGATGTGGCATATAACCTAATGAAACATAAAGCATGACAGATTTGGGCCTGTTCCATTTTATTTCCAGGCGGCAGGACCATGACCGGCCAACACCTAAGAATGGGACGGAGACAACACCAAAGGACTGCTGGATTTTTCTGATGTCATCAGAGTTTGATTGAGAATCATCGTCGAATACACCAGAAACGCTAAGGAGTTCGACATGGTGTTTGTCAAATGAAAATGGTTCGGTGTCTCGTGGACTCATTAGCATCCCACCACCCCTTGCATCGACAAGGTTAATCTTAAGTTCAGCAGAATGGAGAGGATGACCTTTGGAGACTATGGATACAGGAACTATGAAATTCTCCCCAACCAATGCAGGGCTTGATGCATTCAACGTGAGTTCTACTTCGGGTTCTGGTTCTTCTACCTGAATATACTTTTGGCCAGAAAATGAGATCATGGGGTCTTTGGATGGAAAATTCTCCATTAAATCCTCAAACTTCCAAAGCGTCAAATCTTCCATTGAAGCAGGACTTTCAGGCCTGCAGCAGAAAGTGAATTGATGCCCCAACATAACATTTACTGATACGCACTCAAGCTTTCCACTTTGTCCTACAAAATCACATCAGAAAAGCTTAGACGGACATAAAAAAGTAGTAACATACATACCACCCATCCTATGTATTTACATATGTAACACCTAAACTTTGATTTTTACATTAATAACAACCAAATTTTTCATAACTCAAAAAATACCATTATTTTAACTTTTAAAAGTGCAATACACCATTTCATGCATAGGTAAGGTGGCATAATGTAAAAATTAAAGTTTAGGTGTTAGATATGTAATTACATAGGAATTGAGTGGCATGTAAATCTTCCAAAAAAAAATCAATTCTATGTCTGGATCACAATTCAAGCATATCATTTCAAATGAACTAGCATAGCACGTGCCAAATGTCAATTCCATGAAACTATTATCTATCCCATGCCGTGGTAGAGCCACCCAGCAGTATCTAAGATGCCAACATAAAAAGTAAAGAAAAAATGAAGTACCCGAGCTAATCTCAATTGTCACCCTCCACCACTTATTGGTAGTCAATATGATAGAAGGAACTGATTTTAAACGGATATCATGATTTTCTGCCTTGATCTCTTTCGCAAAGAATTCATCTCCCCTAACAACTTTGAAATTACAGCTGGGCTGATTGAATTGAACTTCTAGCTGATCGATCTCCACTGGATGAGGCAGTTGTGATAGAATAAACACGGTTAGGAGTGCCGATGAGCCTGGCTTCATAGTCTGATTGTGAAAAGCAACAGATGTGAGGAATGCCATCCTAAGTGGATTTACTAGATCAATATTAAGACTTCTAGGCTGGTTATCTTGTATGATAAGGCCACTACTTGGTTCACTTGCGTGTCCCTTTAGGAGGCTGAAAACTTCCTGCTGTATTGTTTCCCTCTGTGAAAGAGTAGGAGGGCCAGCAGGGCCAAATGCCCTTTTACTATCTGAAGCTTCTACTCCACCGCTAGGAAAAACAGGCAAGGCAGCCATTTCAAGGGAATACTGGATAAAATATTCCACTGAAACAAGCCTCCTGGCGCATTCCCTCAAGTAACCCAAAGTTTCCCACAACAAAGTGATCCAGCCTTCCTGCCTGTAAAGGCCTGCGACACCATCAAATAACTGCTTCGCATTATCTAAATCCCCTGCAGTAAAATATTCCCTAGCTATTCTATGGCTACAATAAGCAGCAGATCTTGGAGCATTTAGTCTGTTGAATGACTCATAAGAACTTCTAAGAGCTGAAATGATCTCATATGAATCTTGAGACATTTGCTCCTCCACAATAGGAGATTTTGCGTAATCTGCATCTGAAAGTCTGGATATTATGGTCAGAAGAATCCACATAAAACAATACAATTTTTTTGACAAATAAACACGTGAGAAACTTACAGATGGAATTCTTTCATATTTCCATGCTCAAATAAGCCGGAATATTGACCATCAAGTGTAGAGAGCACCGGAGATTCTGGACTTGCCTCCGCCATACTCCTTACATCAGTGGGCTCTTCATAATCATAAAGTGATCCAGACAAAACAGTTTACCCAGAAATAAAGTGCTGCCGACTGTTCATACACAAAATATAAAAATATTAAAAGCAGAATAGAAGACCAAGTAGATTTCTGCTCTTGGACACCAAGCATACAATATAAGCCATCTATGCATCAAATAAACAAACCCTACGCATAAGGTTCCAGGAATTTTTGCAGGAAAACCACTCCAAACCTCTTTTGAAAACACCAATTTTTATTGCCATGCGTAAATAAGATGCTATAGCCTAAGCCCGTCAAAATGTAGAGTGAGAACAAAGGCACCAAAAAATTCCAAGCAGCTTGGTTAGAGACTTGCCTTGTTAAATCTCCAGCAATCCACCAAAACTATTTTTTTAAGGCTCAGCTGTTTTTTAGTTTAACATTTAGTGCATAACTTCTGACAAATAAAATCAAGCTCTCTTCCCCTATATATTTTTCATTATCGACTATTTCACTATTGTTAAGTGGGCTGATTTGTTGTGATCTTCTTCCCATACTTTCATCATAAATGGGAACCTTGCCTCTTTGCTCCTATTCTCAATGACTAGCGTGTTCCAATTTTTTTCATTCACTTTTTGCCCACAGTTTGACTTGATACTTACCTAGTGTAATTAATAATCCTTGTTATATTCCAATAATAGATCTAATCATCTAAAGAGAATCAAGTATCTCAAAGAATGTGCGCTTCCTTCAAATAGACAGCCTCAAAACTAATGTAAGTGCCCTTCCTTCAAACAAGTCTTTGGTTCTAGAATATGCCTCAAAACTAATGTAAGTTCTAGAACCAAAGACTTTATTAAAAAAAAAAAAAAAAGGTTACCTGACAAGGGAGAAACAATTGATCATACATGGAGCATTTAGAAGTGGAACAAAAGCATTTTCAATTTCTTATAAAAGAATCCAAAACAGTAGGGCAACTGATATGACGTTAAAAACAGCCCTAGTTAAACTTATCAGTTCAATTGTTAAAATTGTGGTTCAAGAAAAAAAATCACTGCACAAAGTGCAACAACAAAAAATGCTCTTCCCAACTTCTAGGTTGTTTAAGCTTTGTGTTGACTAAGCTATAAAATATGATTTAGTGCATTCCATCATTCTTAAATCCATAGAACTCAATCCAACCATTCATCACCACAAATCCATGTGGTCCAACAGAAATCTTCAATTCAACATGACCAAGACATCAACTTTTTGTAAGCCCGGAGAACCTGAATTCTTTTAATTAAGGTTGGCATTTTGATCCCATGTTTATCTTTAAATAAATTCATCTCAGATATCGATTCTATAATTTGCTAATGTACTGAAATGCCTTTCATCAAAGGTTTATAGTGATCCCCAAGGGAACAAAAAGCATAATGTTATAGACATTTAGTAACACTTGCTTCCTGAATTTAAAAAGGCCAATTTGCCTAATCGATACATTATAGGATGATAAATTCAGTGCGTTTAAAAAGCATGTATTAAAAAGTTTAATTAGAAGATTATCCTACTGCACAGAAAAAAAATTGTAATGACCAATTTTTTTTTTTTGTGAAATTTGATAAAATTTTTGACAACTTAAAATATACCTCAATTTTTGGATCCCTCAGATTTCAATCGAAATAATTATATAAAATTCTACACGTTAAATCGATAAATTTGATATAAAGCATCATATGTAAATTATGATTGAAATGGGAATAAAATTTGAAAGTTAAGAGTTCAATTAACTTAATTAACCTAATTAATTTCTAATTAATTAACCCTTAATCCTCAAATCCACTGTTCACAACCGGCTCTCACGCATTTTATTTCCTCTATACAGTCATATAGAGCTCAAAACCTTCACATTCTTTTCTCACACTCCTGATTTTCCTTCTCCCTGGCTCTCGGTTCGCTCGACAGAAGACCCAAGGGAGGAGCTGTGATCACAGCAACGCACGCAGTCACAATCAGAGAGGTGCAGCCCAGTGGAGTCGCAAGAGCCTCGAGGTACCACCTTCACTCTTCTGCGACACTTGTTACAGTGCCTCGAACTTGCAAGGAGGCGAGCGACCCCTTGGGCGCTACCACTTGTAATTTAGGGCTCCGAGTCAATTTTCGTAAGCACAAATCCATCTTTCTCATCATTCTACCGAATTGAAGTTTGTCTTGCTTTTCGTGCCTTTTTCCTTTCCGATAGCCGTCGGGGGCGTCTGCTGAAAGTGTCAAATGTGGTTTGTGAGTTTCGTAAGGTATTCTAGGACGAATCCAGCAAAGGAAAGAGGAGTTTGAGAAGATAAGAGGAGGGGAGAAGAAGATTTGGCTGCTTTGGAGAAGAGGTGGTTGTCGTGAAAACTATTTAAGGTATGATTTAGCAATTCATTTAGATTTTTTGTTAAATTACTTTATGAGTCAAGATATCTTTATATCCTAAGTTAATCGCGGATTCCAGGTTATTGTTCGGAGCGGCATACTCGAGGTGAGAATGTGGATATTCAACGTAAAGTGACCCCGCAAACTCTAGTAAAATAATCTTATGGTAATTGAAGAAGATAAATCCAATTAACATAAATTGTTTAAACCTTGAAGTTTAATATTATATTTTATAGTTTATTAATCTCAACGTAAAAGTCAGCGCGACCTCCAGTTAATTGTCGAATATTAAGATTTTAGCATAGCAACCTAAGTGAGTAATTATAGTTATAAAATTTCAGTAATCTTTTTTATTTCAGATTGAATGTTTGACTTCATGTATGTCCTAGTTTAATCAAATCATTCATATTGATAATCAAATCATTCATATTGATAAGACATATAAATGATAAGCATAATAGGAAAAGATGTGCATAAATGAAAGTTATGCAAGAGATGAATGATATTTAGATATTATATATAAGATAGACATGTAAAATATACATTTAAGAAAGACATGCAAGATATAAGTAAGAGTATGCATAAGATTGATTTAAGTAAAATATATGCATGAGATAAATAATGAATGATCTAAATTATATGTCTGATGAATGGTTGTACAGCTAAATAAATATACACATTAGTAGATGCATAAAGATGTCTCAGAATAATGCATGTAAATAATGAAATAACTTATATGTGAAGGCTTGCATGTGCATTATGAGAGAATGATTTCATTCCCTAATGATACAGGCAGAGAACGTCAGTGTATCAGCGTGCGTAGAGTTTTTCTATCGCCCAGACAATTGTGATAGTTAAATCACTAACTACTGTGCCGACGGGATAATATCGGTTAGAGGAAAATAGACCGGAGCTTACCTCCTCAGATAATTGCGATGTTTACATTGCTAACCGCTGTGCCGACAGAATAATATCGACCAGAGGCAGGTAAGGGTTTTTTCACCCTAGACAATTGCGATATGTAAATCGTTAACCATTGTGCCGACAAGAATTGATTGGGCAATATCGGCTAATGATGTGTTGGATTTGTTGATGGTGATCCTCATAGAGACAAATATATATGTAAAATATAAAGTTAAAGTAAAGTTAAAGAAAATACTTATAAAAGATTAAGTACTTTCATTTAGAGAAAGATTTTGATGCATGTATTATATATAACAGATTGCTTAGAAACATATCTTTGATTGTTTATAAACATATACCAAATTGCTTATAAACATATATTAGATTGCGTGTAATCAGATTGTTTATAAATAAATATAAAAAAAATAATATATTATACGATTTCTTATAAACACGCATACATATTGTACTCTTTTTTCTTGGATTACTGTAGCTTAGTAGTGTGATTACTCCTTAGATTATCTTTAGATAACTCGTTATATTGAATTAATATTATTTTTAGGTTTAAAACATTTAAACAAGATAAATAAAAGGGAATCAAATATGTATAGAAGACAAGAACAACAAATAGAAAGATACAAAGCTCTACTAGTTAATTTTAATTGTTTTCTTTATTGGCTCTTTCATGTATTTTTTTAATATTAAATTGTTAGTAATAGAATTAGAATAACATATAATTTATTTCCACTGCCAAACTGTCCATTCCCGTCTTAGTTAACTCCAAGCCCTAGCCGGGTCGTGACAAAAATAATAAACATGTAATGAATTTTTTTTCTTAAATAAAAAAGGCAATCACTAGGAAAGTTGGAATATATGAGCGGACATTGCTTCAAACCAAGGCCCATAAATATGTCTACAATAGTTGAAAGTATAAATCTCAAAAAGCAACAAAAAAGCTTGCAGCATATAAAAGCTATATATTTCACATGTAGATACTGCACACCTCATAACACAAAGCTGGTCACAGTTACCACAGCTCTCTAATAAGCTGTGGGGCTTCTATTTAACAGCTCTCATAATATGGTCATTTAAATGTTACCAAAGGTATTCTGCTTTTACACACCAAGGCAAAGTAGAACATCTCAAAGTAAAAAAAAAAAAGAAAAATAGGTATTCTGCTGATATATTCAATCTAAGCAACAAGTTTTGCATTGGCATTTATTAACCGTGAAACAAACGACTTCTCGAAAATAGTTTACAAAGAAAATAAGAGATTTCAGGATCATCCTCGCTATTTTTATGAATGCAAAGCAATCGGAACACCCAAAAACACAAAAGATAAACATAATTGATATCTCCTATCCAAGCAACTTCACTCGTAATTTATCAAGCACATAATTGAAGTATTTAACCTTTTAATTTCCCTAAAATGAAAGCAGAAACACAATGGATATAAGTTCCATGACTCTCCTTGTGCTATGAAAAACTTTGAAGTCGCTAAGTTAACTATCTTACCAGTACTGCATGTCGAATAGCCTACTAAGAGAAAGTTGTCAATAACAAGGCCCAAGGTCATCTATGCGATGCAGCCTTTCAGGCGGCCCGAAAATTCATCTTAGATGAGCACGAAGAACTCTGCCAACCAAATAGCTAGGCCACACTTTGGGGATGCTTGTAGGGCTGTCAAAATGACTCGTTGTTCGCGAACAGCTCGTGTTTGGCTCGTTCGCTAAGTTAACGAGCCGAACACAAACAAATATTTGTTGGTTCGTGTTCGGCTCGTTTTGGCTCGAAATACTACTAATCA
>NEWO01000097.1:165632-195086 GCA_003013225.1 Phalaenopsis aphrodite
TTTTAAAATTTAATTGATTACAAGGCTACAAAGATTTATAGTCAACTAAAAGTATTAATTAAGAAACTAGAATATAAATTATTAAATTAGAATCAAATGATGTTTTAAATCTTGCCACAATCCTTAGCATCTAATGACTGCGTGATTAGGGTTGTCAAAATGACTCTTTGTTCGTGAAAGGCTCGTGTTCGGCTCGCTAAGCAAACGAGTCGAACACGAACACACTTTCTGAGCTCGAAATATAAACGAGCTAAGTCTGGGCTCGCTCGTGTTTGGCTCGTTTACACCTCTAGATGCTTGAGCACATTTGTTAGCCATGCTGGATCTGGTTCATAAAACAAAAAGCCTAACGGAAACTCTTTTTCTCGGTATAGATTCATTTCTATATAATCAACAGCCAGGGGGATAATTTAATTATCTTTTCTAGAGTATAGAGACTTTCTTAGGAAAATTTTTCAAAAGGGAAAATTCTTCTTAATGGTTAAAATTGAATTATTGAAAACCATAATATCAAACCATGTATCTATGAAGATTCATGGGAGATCGGACATGCAATTCATCTAGTACTAGTGTGCTTTTGGTCTCCATGCAAGTCTATTGTCCTGGAACCCCATAACTGAAGGGTAAAGCCCAAGTTTTCCGTGATGTTCAAGATTAAACAATGTGTTTCGAATTCTTTTGGGAAATTATTTGGATTTGCCTCATGGTGAGATTACTAAAACTATAGGGCCATGTAATGGTTTCTTTGTGGGAATCACAAATTTGAATCCTTGGTCTTTGAGAATTCAAGAGCAATCGAACAGCACAGATCCTCATTCAACCAAATCCAGGCTGTGGTTCTAGTCTCCAAATATGAGCTCTTAAGCTAGAACCACTGCAAAATGGTGGGACCAGTGAAAGACCTATAACCAGGACCGGTGAAAGACCTATAACCAAGCCCAATTTCAAGCTATTTCGTCTGTCTATGGATTCTATCCTTAGCAAATCACTTCAAATTCAATATCAACTTGAAACACCTCACTCGAATTCAATGACAACAAAATAAAATACAACGATCGCTCTAAAGCTCGACAGGGAAGAAATGAGATTTAGCATCATGAAAATCCTAACATCAAAATTGATACTAATACAAAGCAAGACAAATAAGCAAGACTTCGCCCAAATATCATACACAAAAGTGAAATTTAATGAAATAATAAACCTCATTTTCTAAATCAATCAATTATAAAACCAAGAACAAAGATGTGCACTAATTCAATCACACAATAAAAATAAGAAGAATGGTCACAAGTTTGTAATAAACAATTTTAAAAATAAATAAATAAATAAATAAAAATAATTTACCAATATGAGTGTCGTTCCGTGGCGAAGTGTCGTTTGAGTTAAAACAAAATGAAGCTTACCTCTCTCTCTCTCTCGTTTCCTTCAATTGTCCTCATGAACGACAGTTTTGGACGAGAAATAGAGAGTGACACAGAAAAAGTGAGGGGGAAGAGAGAGAGAGTAAGAGAGAGAGAGTAAGAGAGAGAAGGAGACGAATCTGTGAAGAAGAATAAAAGAAGCTTGTGCCCAAACTAAACAAGAAGAAGAACAAAAAGAGTTGTGGGTAACTTGCTTCAACAAGGAAGAGTAGACAGGGGGATGTATGTGAAACCTTACTCGTGGTGAGCACTAAAAACACATATGGGTGTTCGCGTGAAGAGGAGCAACGTCACAAATGAGGCAAGAAGAAGAGTAGAGGCTTCGTATCTATGAGGAAGTGGAGTAAGCATCAAAGCAACGCCGCTCGTTGCAGGCTAATCTAAGCGAAGAAGAAGAGGAAGAGAAGAAGGAAGCAACGAGTTCTGTTAAGTATTGGTGTCGTTCTGTGAGAAATAAGCCCATGCTCTAATTAAGACCTGAATTTGAGGGAGTATTGTGAGTGAATTTCTTGTACGAGAGAAGAGGAAGAATCACGGGCGTGATGGGAGGCGGCCTGTCTAGTACGGGAGAAAGGGAGGGGGGACAACCATGATATTTAAGGTAAATGACAAATAATTTATTTATTTAATGTTTTAAGATTTTGCTATATTAATATACTAGTTAAGTATTCAATTAGATTCTTGTTAATTAATGTTCAAAAATCAAGTTGGAGCAAATTTCATATTATTGATCGGGGAGCTTTGAAGTAGTGAAGGTGCTAATTTGAAGAAGGCGATTGACGTCAAAACAAGAAAATCATGTAGATCGAGGGAGTAATTATATTTATGCATTTCAATAATGTTCATCATTTTCATGCATGTTTGACTTCATCTATCATTTATTCCAGTGATAAATAAGTTATGACAGATTTTTCATATTGTTAGATAAAAAAATATGCATGTTAAATAGTTACAAAATGAAATTAAATCACATAGAATTATTCACATAGTTAGTCATGATATATGCATGTTAAATGTTGTTGTCTTAATATTTGCATAAAGAGTTTGTTTACGAAGATTTTAGATTGTTACACGCTGGTGATATTCTAATAAAGATGTATATATTAGCTCATTGTATGATTAGATGTATGTCAGATTATGATTTGACCTTTAGAACTAGAGTAAAGATGCATCGTTTATATTATCATATGACCTTGGATTTTAGTAGAGTTGCATAATTTTTAGTAAATAAATACAAGTTTCACGTTAAAAAAATGTATTTTTGGATGATGAAATGAAAATATGGTATACATGAATGCTTGTAGGTGCATGTTCAGAGGAGAAGTTCACCCCTAGTGATACAGGCAAAGGACGTCAGTGTACCCGCACACGTAAATGTTTTTCTAACACCTTAGATACTTGTGTGTTAGATCACTAACTGTTATATTGATGGGAGAATATCGGTCAGGGGCAGGTAAACAAAGCTTACCACCTCAGACAAATTATGATATTTAAATCGCTAACCACTGTACCGATGAGAGAATATCAGACAGATTAGGTAAGAGTCTTTTCATCTCAGACAAAGATCGTTAGCTACTACGCCGACGGGAAATATCGGTCAGAGGTGTGTTAAGCTATGTTTAGATGATGCTCCTAAGAAAAATGTAAATGCTAATAGTATAAAATAAAAATAAAGTTAAGATAATAATAAAAGTAAATGCCTATAGAAGTTTAAAGCATTTTCATTTAGAAAAGGATAATTGATACATGCAATAGTATATTCAAAGATTTCTTATAGAGATATGAAAGATTAGCATATTCCATGATTTCTTATAGAGATATAAGACCAACATACATATTGAATTATTTCCCTAGGGTTGGTGTAGTATTGAAGTATGATTGCCCCTAAGTTATCTTTAAATAACTCATTATATTGCTTTAAAAAAAATTTTAGATTTAAGTTTTTTATTAAGATGAATGGAAGAAGAAATAATGTTTAGTGGAGGTGAGAAAAATAACCAGAAACGTACACATTTCTACTTGTTAATTTAATTGCATTCTTTAGTGACACTTTCGTAATTTTTTGAATATTAAAATGTTGGTAATAGAAATAGAATAACAGAAAAAAAATTTTAACGTCCGATCCCATATTGGTTAATTCCAAACTCCGGGTCGGGTCTTGTCAAAGACAAATCTCAAAACACTAAGTCGACAAAACAACTAAAACAAGAAGCAATGCTTCTTAGTGAACACCAAAATACAACCAAATATTGCTAACGTGCCAAACCCCTCACATATCAAACAACCATTGTGATACCTATGTCTCGGGTGGGGTGGGGTGGGAACACAATGTAGTATAAAAGCTTGAAAAAGGAAGTATAGCTTTTTCAACTAATTTTTGCTTAAGGTTTTCTTACCAACAAAAGCAGTCAAAAAGTTATCTCAAATGAAGCCTGTGCACAACTATAATTGGTAGGTAATAAAGTGATAAGATAATTAAATCAATTTACACTCGTCAGCAACACAATAATCATGTAAGGATATGATGCAGAAATGAATAACAATGGAGTATAAATGCTTTAAAAGGTAAGTATAAATTTTTCATCCGCTTTTTACTGAAAGTTTTCTCACCAATAAAAGCTGTCAAAAAGTTATCTCAAATGAAGCCTATGCACAACTATAATTGGTAGGTAATAAAGTGATAAGATAATTAAGTCAATTTATACTCATCAGCTAAACTATAGCCATGTAAGGATATGATGCAGAAAAGAATAACAATGTAGTATAAAAGCTTGAAAAGCAAGTATAATTTTGTCATCTGATTTTTGCTGACAGTTTTCTTACCATAAAAGCTGTCAAAAAGTTATCTCAAATGAAACCTATGCACAACTATAACTGGTAGGTAATAAAGTGATAAGATAATTAAATCAATTTATACTCATCAGCAACACAATAATCAAGTAAGGATATAATGCAGAAAAGAATAACATAACTAAGGTCAATGAATACCATAAATGCTCAATCAAAAGAAGGATCTGAATAGCAAAAGATTCGAATCAGCAAGATACAGCAATTATGATAGCATCAAACAATGCCCCCAATAGATTGATTGTTCCAAGGAAACGTCCTGCAAAGAGGCGTCCACAAAAGTTTATCCTTGGACTAGAAAATACATTAGTAAAATATTAAAAGAAAAAAACATGAAACCTGCTGTAGTATGTCTTTTTAAAATTCAAGATACAACTACATGAAGGAAAATATAAAATCAAGGAACCCAAATTTAAAATTTCTAGTTATATGTACCATCAATTAAAACAAAAACTCAATTCTATTTTGATTTAAACACAAAAATACTAGATATATATGCCAAACAAAACTATAATTATTGGTCAGATCAAAGAAGTTCAGCCAAAAATAAAATCACCAAATCCCTCAAGTCGGTTGAAACACGTCACAAACAAATAAGCTAGTTGTAATAGATTTGATTAAAATCAATCATGTTTGTATCAATCAATAATGTATTATGAAGAAAAAAAAGGGCATGGAAAAAATTTCCAAATTAAAGGAAAATCAAGACTAATGTCAATACGAGATTACCTCCTTAAAAATTAGTAGTCTTTTTTGCACAATGTTGGAAGGAAGCATACAACTCACGGCTCAAGATTGGACAAAATTTGAACTTCTATTAAGCAAATGATTATGTTCCATACATGCATCAAGCTCTCCATATAATCTAAGACCTAACTCTATTGGCAGCCCCACTAGATTTTCCCAAAACAACTAATGTTCAAACTTCTAGCCTCTTCATTAAAAAGGCAAAAGAGAAATCTCTAAAATGTCACACAAATAGGTTCTGAATGTTAGTAATATAAACCTAAAGTTTTTAGTCATACTGATGCATAAATAAGTACCAATATATGTTCGCTCCAAAAATTTGACTCCCCAGACTTTTGATGTTGAGAGCTTTTTATTTAATGTTCCAGGTCAAATTTTTAGATGGATTGTATATAAGATAATATACTAAAAAATTTTGCCACAATTTTGCGAGGATTTTTTGAGTTGGGGTTCGAGATTTCTCATAGGTACAAACCCCTATCGATAATTACCCCTACCAGTGATGGAAGAGCATTTTCGATTAATGTTTTAGATTGAATATTCAACATATAGTAGCATCAGAATTAAAAATTTTAGATTGTAAAATTTATCATCTTGAACTTAAAGCAAGTGTTGGTGCAATGGTGACAAACCCGATAAAGATCCCATTATTTTATTGTCTCGGATCGTCGTTGTCTTTGATCTAATTAATCAGAGGAAGTAGTCAACCCAACCAAACTAAAAGATCATTATCAACAACCATGAATTATATCGTTCATAAGAACCTAGTAAATCTGAGGTGAATATTTATCTAAGAGAACAAATTTAAGTCGATATTAATTGACAGAAGATTGTGTCAATTAAATATACCTTTATAGTTCACAAAAATGATAAAAAGCCTTTGGGGAACAAACTGCTACGACCGTGACCATAATATAATGATGTCATTTGACGACAACCACCCGTTCAAATGATTTTGGTCATAACTGTTATTTTTTGTGGAGTTGTTGGATCAAACCAAGTAGAAAGAGGACTTGAGCTATGTCTTTACTGACGTGAGATTGTTATGAGCATGAATACATAGATAAACTCGATATGATATTTACTCTTTGTGAGCTGAAGTCAATCAAAAGTTTGCCACAATCGACAAATTATTGTTTAAGCTGTATGAAGTTTGTTTTTAATTTGCAGTAATTGATTTTAACTTGGACATATGAATTTGTTTATTTTTAAACTTTATTTGAAAGGCTTGACTTATAATTTGACCCCTCCATTTGATATTTCCTATTAACTTGGCCATTTTTAGGGATTTAGGTAATTTTGAATTTTGTTGACTTTGTCACTTTTACCGAGAATCATGTTTATATCTATCTATCTATCTATATACACACACACACACACACACATATATTATCTATGTTTATTCAAATATATTTTGCAATTTAACTTTAAAATAGACTAATTTGGTTTAAACTTTCTATCAATCTTGCCATCATCGGGGAATTAGGATATTTGAAACCATAATGTTTGAATTCATTTAAAATTGACACTTGAATAATTATAAAATGTTAGCCTTGTCAATTCCAAATCTTGTGAGAAGGATCAGATTAGATGATTTGGACTTATAAATTTTTATACTTGTTATTTATATATTATTGAAATTATTACACTCTTTTACTCTAATCCTTGTGAGGAAGATCAGACAAATTGAGTGGGGCTTTCATCATTCTCCTATAAACAAAGCAACCCTATTGTGCTTGTATGATTTAATTATCCTAAATTTGATTTCAAAGAAGAGATTTAGTAACTTTAACATAAGCATGGACTATTTAACAAGGAAAACTTTTAAAAAATGAGAGCAATTTGAGATAAAATCTCATTTGAACCTGTGCAACATTCTCAGATTATTTAAATTTAGACATTTAGTCAATTTGATGGAACACATACAAGTTTACTTCGCTAATGCACATGCATCGTAATGCACTATACGCTTTAAAAACAGTATAATGTAGTTATAAAATAACTTGAAATGCAAGTGCACGACTTAAAATCACCTAAAATTTGCTTATTACACCAAAACTTTGCTGTTTAGATGCATATACATGCCCCACTTTATGTATTTAAATAAATCATATAAAAAATTATTTGCATTAAGACTTTAGATTTTTATTTGATCACTTCCAAATATAATCGGCTTGGAGACTTTTGATTCATAATTTATTTTCATAAGTATATCATTTCAAAGTCTATATAATTTAGTTTTTTAAAAGCATTTGCAAGTCTAAGCACCAGAAATTTCAGCTGTCTCTCAATGTATTCCCTGTTTAGGGGGCTGCAAAGGGGGTGTCTGACATGCTCAAATGTCTATAAAATGTGTTGGTCAGTGTTATGAAATGCAACGACCAGTGAGGAAAAAATATATTTTAACCCACGGTCTATAAGATACGTTGGGCCTTCGATTATACTGCATTAAAAGTGATTCAAGCATATTTTTACGTGAATTTACAAATTTGCTTGTGAGGTGGCGAAAATGATGGAGAAATCAAATTGACGAGCTGATGAATCACCATATATCCTCTCTCTCTCTCTTTATATATATCTCCCTCTGATTATATATAGGAATATTATATATTATATAAGATTATGGTTCAGACTCTGAATGACAGAGGAAGAAGAGGGTTATGCTTTGGTTAGGTTGGGCTTGGTCTTGTGCAATGGAGACGGAGCAAAAGGAGAGAAAATGGGATTTTCGAAGACCCCTGTATGTTGCGATCCCATTGTGTGCTATAAAGCAAAGGAAGGAGCGAGGGAGCATCGTTTTGATTTGGATAAAGAAGTGTGTTAAGACGCAATACAAAAATTTCTCATAATCTATTCAGATATATGTCAGACAAGTCTACTATGGAAGCTATATATTTATTGAGAAGTTTGATAGAGAAGTATAGAGAGTAAGAAGGATCTACATATGATTTTTATTGATTTAGAAAAAAGCTTACGATAATATTCCAATAGAAGTTTTTGGAGGGTTCTAGAAAAGAATGGTGTTGACATGACTTATGTTCAAGTCAATAAAGGTATGTATACTAGAGTTGTTGCTTGTGTTCGAGCAGGAGGATTGACCAAGCATTTTCCTATTTCAGTTGATTACATCAAGGATCAGTTTTAAGCCAACAACTTTTTGTTTTAGTTATGGATGCTCTTTCTGTACATTTACAGGACGATGCACTTTGGTGTATGCTTTTTGCTGATGATATCCTTCTTGTGGATAAAATTAGGAAAATAGTTAAGGAAAAACTTGACCTAGAAAGGTCTACCTTAGAGTCTAAAGGCCTTCATTTGAATAGATCTAAAACAGAATATATGAAATGTAATTTTAGTGTAGTAGATCTAATGACAGAGTTGTAATAATGGGTGATTACATCATAAAAATGAGCAAACATTTTATATATCTCAGGTTTATTGCTCAAAGTGATGGTGATATAAATGGAGATGTTATTAGTAGAATTAAGTTGATGGTTGAAATACAGGAATGCTTCAGGCCAATTGTGTGATAGAGAGTGCCGCTTGGACTCAAAAGGAAATTTTTATACGATGGTGGGGCTTACAATGCTTTATGCGCGGAATGTTGCCTATAAAAAAGAAACATACAACTAAAGTTAAGGCAGCATTTAACTGCATGACAGATTTACCTTAAATAGGATTTATCAAATCTGATAAATTCAAATTTACACAACCCTGATCGGTGATGAGAAGGTATCACAGGCGACAGAGAATAAATCTTGCTCGCAATCAAATTTATGAAATCCAGATTTACATCCAACAAGTGACAGAACACAAGAGAAATAGGATCGAACAAGCGAAAATTGGATTTAACTGAGCATTGGATTCAAATTTTTTTCGGTATTTGGCTAAATATAAGTTAAATCCATGTTTAAATCCAATAAATAATATGCTACCAAACAACCCCTTAACTGTTGCTAAGATAATAATGCTTGGGTGGATGAGTTGCTTTAAACTTAGAGACAAAATGTGAAACGAATATATCCATTAAAGAGTTGGTTTAACTCCAAGAGCAGACAAGATTGGAGAGAGTCGTCTTAGATGGTTTGGTCACATAAAACATCAAACATCTAATGATCTGGTTCGGAGTGTAGATGTTTTAGATTCGACTTATGTTAAAAAAGGTAGAGGTATACCTTAAAAGACTTTGGCATGTTGTGTAAAAAATTGATCTTAATTTATTAAAATTAAATGAAAATATGACACTCAATAGAACATAATGGAGAAAAAGAATTCATGTAGCCGACCCCACATAATGGGATAAAAACTTATTATTGTTGTTGTTGTTGTTGTTGTTGTTGTTGTTGTTGTTGTAGACAGGGTGAACAAATAAAAATAGTAAACTAGCAAATATGTGAACCAATAAACCCATGATAAAAAAAATTACGAGCCAACCAACCAATAGAACAATTAAACTCATGTCGAATTACATAGACCAAACCAAAGCATTGAAATTAGAGAACATTCTTAGACGTCTTCATCATTATTACCATAATTAAACAAATCCATCTAAAATAAAATCAAGGCTACAAAATAACTAAAACAATGATAATCTTGCTAATTTGCACACTCAAAGTGGAAGACTAGTATTTTTACAAGTATAAACCTTTAAAATCTCTATCAAATCTTTCTGACTAGGAAAGGTTCTACTCCAACGAATTTAACATTTGTATCATTAAGCAAGTCAAGACATAAATGATGTTCTTGCTGAAATGTAATTGTCGGTCAACTTTTTGATAGATTATTTGAAAATATAGATATGAAAATAATTTTTTAAAATTTAATTTAATATTATAGATATATAGTTTGAGTTTTAAAAGTAGTATATTTTAATTTTTGAAAAATGAGACCAAATGGACCTCATTAGTCCAATAGTTTGCATAATCGTGTCCGATACCGCGAATATTACACCCTCCCGAAAGATAAGTGTAGATCTCGGCGATAGACTCAATCCTGCAAACTAAGAGATTTGTGACATCCGTTTTGTCTGCGAACCTTTTATGTATGACTGACAAGTTCCCCTATCTAATACAAAGATTAAATAGAGTTTATTTTACCTGGGTTCCAAGTTCCCTATAAAGACAAGTCTCTATAGTTAATTACATCTCAAATGACTGGGGTCATCAATAACTAATCATTAGAAAAAGCTTCATATTGGATAATTCCTAATATTAAAATCAAATATTAAGAATTAAGGAACTTATAATTTCTATAAAATAATTATGCCACCTACCAACACATGACAATGTTGAAGGATTGATTCCTATTTAAGTCCACTAAACAGAATAAAATACTTAAATTTTATTAATAATCCCAGCAACAAGTAAAATACTAATTAATACAAAAGTATTTAATCAATATTTTATTATTATTTAATTCTTTAAATTTTAAAATTTTCATTAAAATTTCCCAGAAGTAGTAACTCATCTCTAAACATAATATCAGTCCAAATTCTTCAATCTTTAGTGAATTTGCAGAAGTTAGGGAAAACATCATTTCACCCAAATTTGTTGGAATTGATCCAAAAAACCAACCATTTTTAATCTGTCACATTGCAAGAACACATTATCTAATTCAATTATATTCCAATTAGGTTCAATCCCTATATTCGGAGAAATCTAACTCAAACTAAATTCACCAAAATTAATCAAAGAAAAAATTAGCTACCAAGATCTTATGCATGCCAAAATCTAAGAGCCTGTCTGATACCAGGGTTTGAGTAAATCCTGCATTCCCTTGAATCCTGTTTTACCTCCATTTTGGTCCAAATCCAAAATTCACTTAATCCTGTAGGTTGGCAGATTTACGAATTTTTGCAAGAACAGATACTGGTCGATGCCTTCGCCAGCAGACTCCCGTGGCTGCTTCTTCGCTTTTTTTAACTAATAAATATTTCCTATTAATCTAGCTAAGAGATTAAGTACTCGGAAATGATAATTTTTTATAGTCTAGGGTTTTCGAGGCTCATGAAGAAATACCGTCATAATCTCCATGAAGAATCGGTTCTCCACCAACCTCCTCACTACAGATTCAACTATCAGTGGCCTACAAACGACCACAAACAGAGTAGCAAAACAAAAAAATATATATAAGTAAAAGATGGAAGGAAGAGAAGAGGCACCTGTAACAGTTCAAGCGTCGATCTCGCTCGTCTTTGGCGATCGCTTCCCCTTCGTCATTCCCGCCGCTCAATCTCCTTCGATCTCTCTTTCTCTCAGGTCTCCTCTTCTACGGCTACTTTGTTAGCTTCTATGTGAACAAATTACTAAATTAGTCGGAAGGATATGTCATTTTTTTTTTTTTTTGGAGAAAAATGGAAGCATTGGTGTCTACAAGGAAAAAAATATTATATCAGTAGCGGAGTCCAATGAAATTATACCGTATAAGTGATTCATCCAATAACACAAGCGAATATTTTCCTCGTATTATTCAGACGTAATTGTGTGTTATTCAGTGTTATTGTGTTTTAAGAATATTCTCAATGTATAATAACATAATAACACATCAATAATACTTGAATAACATACAATAACACCTGAATAACACGAGGGGAATATTCTCGGGTGTTACCGGGTCAATCACCACCACGGCGTAATTTTATTGGACTTCATACATAACTCTACGTGGTAGAGTCATGATGTAATATTTTTTTGTCTAAAAGAGTTTCAACCTGAAAATATTAAATCTGGTCAGACTTCAATGAAGTTTGGCTACGTGTAAGCGGTGGACTCGCAGAATAAAATAAAAAAAACTCTATATTTAATGTATGACCCGACCCGACTCGTTCCAGCTCATTTCTTCGAAATCAAAACTCTTCTCGCTAAATAAATCTTCATTTTTTTCTAACGCAATCGGGTAGGATTTCACAGAGTTATTTTCACTGCCCTCTTTTCTCAGGCGAGAACTATTGATGATGAAATATATAAAAAATGAGGTTAAGTTTGAAATGGAGGCAATGTAATATGCAAATAATGACAAGATATTTGAAACAGAGTTGTATTATGAAAAGTTTAGCTGCGTTTGCCATTAATTTATGGTGTTATTGTCGTATATGTGCGGTGTTATAGAGGTTTTTTTTGTTATTATGGTGTTCTTACAGTGTTATTATGGTTGTAATGTGATATTATTGTGATGTTATTCATATGTTATTAAGGTTTTATTTTGGTGTTATTTTAGTGGTATTATGGTGGCTCTGTGGTGGTATTCGATTATGTTATTGGGGTAATATTATGATGTTATTTCTGTATTATTTAGGTGTTATTCAGACGTTATTCAGATGTTATTGGGGTGTTATTGGGATATTATTATGATGTTATTGAGATATTTTTTGTGGTATTTTGGTAGTGTTATTGAGGTGTTTTTGAAATGTATTATTGTGTTGTTATTGCGGCATTTTTGTGGTTTTATTGAAGAGTTATTATGACGTTATTTGAGTGATATTATAACGGTTTTGTGGTGTTATTCAATCAGTACTTTATGGTGTTGTTGTGATATTATTGTGATATTATTGTTGTGTTATTCAGGTGTTATTGAAGTTTTATTGTGGTATTATTTTACTGGTATTTTGGTGGCTCTGTGATGGTATTCGACTGGAGTTATTGGAGTTATATTGTAGTGTTATTTTAGTACTGTTGTGGTGTTATTGAGGTTATATTAGTTCGGTATTTTTGTGGTGTTAGTGAGACATTATCATGGTATTATAATGGTGATATTGCGATATTTTTGTGGTGTTATTGAGATGTTGTTGAGGTGTTATTATGATATTATTAGAGTGGTATTGTGTTAGTTTTGTAGTGTTATTCGATTGGTGTTATCACAGTGTTATTATGGTGTTATTGTGGTAATGTTGTGTTGTTATTCAAGTGTTATTAATGTTTTATTGTGATGTTATTTTAGTGCTATTGTGACAGCTATGTGGTGGTATTTGTCTGGTGTTATTGGAGTCTTATAATGGTGTTATTTTGGTTTTATTTTGGTGTTATTCAAGTATTATTGTTATGTTATTGTGGTATTATTATAGTGTTATTATAGTATTTTTGTGATATGATTGAGGTTTTATTGCGGTATTATTATTGTGTTATTAAGACATTTTTTATGATGTTATTGATGTGTTAGTAACGTGTTATTGTGGTGTTATTTGAGTGATAATTCACAAATAAATATTAAAAATAACCTGAATATTATCTTTAAACAAAAATTAAAGCAATATTCTCTTGAAGTTCACTCATAATTACTTTTTTGATGCATATTACATTTAGTTATAAAAAATTGTTGATAACAAATCTTTAAAGACTCTAATAGAAAAATCTTGCCATTGCATCTCATTGTTAAATAAATAATTATTTTTTCACATAATCACCATCACTTTGAACAATAGACCCGAGATATATAAAATGTTTGCTCATTTTTATGATGCGATCACCCATTGTTACAACTTTGTCATTAGATCTACTACACTAAAATTTCATTCCATATATTTTGTTTTAGATCTATTCAAATGAAGGCTTTTAGACTCTAAGGTAGACCTTTCTAATTCAAGTTTTTCCTTAACTCTTTTCCTAATTTTATCCACAAGAAGGATATCATCAGCGAAAAGCATACACCAAGGTGCATCGGCTTGTAAATGTACAACAAGAGCATCCATAACTAAAGCAAAAAGTTGTTGGCTTAAAACCGATCCTTGATGTAACCAACTGAAATAAGAAAATGCTTGGTCAATCCTCCTGCTCGAACACAAGCAACAACTCTAGTATACATACCTTTAGTGACTTGAACATAAGTCATATCAACACCATTCTTTTCTAGAAACCTCCAAAAACTTCTATTGGAATATTTTCACAAGCTTTTTTTTAAATCAATAAAAATCATATGTAGATCCTTCTTACTCTCTATACTTCTCTATTAAACTTCTCAATAAATATATAACTTCTATAGTAGCCTTGTCTGACATAAATCTAAACTAATCATGAGAGATTTTTGTATCACGTCTTAACACACTCCTTTATCCAGATCAAAACCATGCTCGCCTGCTCCTTCCTCTGCTTTATAGCACACAATGGGATCGCAACGTATGGGGATCTTCGAAAATCCCATCTTTCTCTCCTTTTGCTCCGTCTCCATTGCACATGACCAAGCCCAACCTAACCAAAGCAGAACCCTCTTCTTCCTCTGTCATTCAAAGCCTGAACCATAATCTTATATAATATATAATCTTCCTATATATAATTAGAGAGAGATATATATACAAAGAGAGAGAGAGAGAGAGAGGATGTATGGTAATTCATCGGCTCGTCAATTTGATTTTTCCATCATTGTCGCCACCTCACAAACAAATGTGTAAGTTCACGAAAAAATATGCTTGAATCACTTTTCATACAGTCTAATCGAAGGCCCAACGTATCTTATAGACCGTGGGTTAAAAAATATTTTTTCCTCATTGGACGTAGTATTTCATAACACTATCCAACACATTTTATAGACATTTGAGCATGTCAGACTCCACCTTTGCAGCCCCCTAAACAGGGAATACATTGAGAGGCAGCTGAAATTTCTGGTGCTTAAACTTGCAAATGCTTTTAAAAAACTAAATTATATGGACTTTGAAATCATATAAATATGAAAATAAATTGAAACATAATTTATGAATTAAAAGTCTCCAAGCCGATTATATTTGAAACAGATCGAATAAAATCTGAAGTCTTAATGCAAATAATTGTTTATATGATTTATTTAAATACATAAATTGGGGCATGTATATGCATCTAAATAGCAAAGTATTGGCATAATAAGCAAGTTTTAGGTGATTTTAAGTCGTGCACTTGCATTTCAAGTTATTTTATAACTACATTATACTGTTTTCAAAGCGTATAGTGCATTACAATGCATGTGCATTAGCGAAGTAAACTTGTATGTGTTCCATCAAATTGACTAAATGTCTAAATTTAAATAATCTGAGAATGTTGCACAGGTTCAAATGAGATTTTATCTCAAATTGCTCTCATTTTTTAAAAGTTTTCCTTGTTAAATAGTCCATGCTTATGTTAAAGTTACTAAATCTCTTCTTTGAAATCAAATTTAGGATAATTAAATCATACAAGCACAATAGGGTTGCTTTGTTTATAGGAGAATGATGAAAGCCCCACTCAATTTGTCTGATCTTCCTCACAAGGATTAGAGTAAAAGAGTCTAGTAATTTCAATAATATATAAATAACAAGTATAAAAATTTATAAGTCCAAATCATCTAATCTGATCCTTCTCACAAGATTTGGAATTGACAAGGCTAACATTTTATAATTATTCAAGTATCAATTTTAAATGAATTCAAACATTATGGCTCCAAATACCCAAATTCCCCAATGATGGCAAGATTGATAGAAAATTTAAACCAAATTAGTCTATTTTAAAGTTAAATTGCAAAATATATTTGAATAAACATAGATAATATATGTGTGTATATGTATATATATATAATAATATATATAGATAGATAGATAGATAGATAAATATAAACATGATTCTCTGTAAAAGGGACAAAGTCAACAAAGTTCAAAATCACCTAAATCCCTAAAAATGACCATGTTAATAGGAAATATCAAATGGAGGGGTCAAATTATAAGTCAAGTCTTCCAAATAAAGTTTAAAAAATAAACAAATTAATATGTCCAAGTTAAAATCAATTACTGCAAAGTTAAAAACAAACTTCATGCAGCTTCAATAATAATTTGTTGATGGTGCAAACTTTTGATTGACTTCAGCTCACAAAGAGTGAATATCATATCGAGTTTATCTATGTATTCATGCTCAAAACATTCTCACATCAGTAAAAACGTAGCTCGAGTCCTCTTTCTACTTGGTTTGACCCAACAACTCCACAAAAAATAACGGTTATGACCAAAACCATTTGAACGAGTGGTTTTCGCCAAATGACACCATTATATTATGAAAACAGCTATAACAGTTTGTTCCCCAAAAACTTTTTATCATTTTTGTGAACTATAAAGGTATATTTAATTGACACAATCTTCTGTCAACTAATATCAACTTAAATTTGTCTGTTAGATAAATATTCACCTCAGATTTACAAGGTTCTTATGAACGATATAATTCATGGTTGTTGATAATGATCTTTTAGTTTGGTTGGGTTGACTACCTCATCTGATTAAGTAGATCAAAGACAACGACGATTCGAAACAACAAAACAATGGGATCTTTATCGGGTTTGGCACCATTGCACCAACTACTTGCTTTAAGTTCAAGATGATAAATTTTACAATCTAAAACTCTTAACTCTGATGCTACTATATGTTGAATATTCAATCTAAAACATTAATCGAAAATGCTCTCCCATCAATGGTAGGGGTAATTATCGATAGGGGCTTGTGCCTATGGGAAATCTCGAACCCCAACTCAAAAAGTTCTCGCAAAATTGCGGCAAAATTTTTGAGTATATTATCTTATATACAATCCAATTCACCTTCTAAAAATTTAACCTGGAACATCAAATAAAAAAGCTCTCAGCATCAAAAGTCTGGGGAGTCAAATTTTGGAGCGAACATAGATTGGTACTTATTTATATATCAGCATGACTAGAAACTTTAGGTTTATATTACTAACATTCAAAACCTATTCGTGCGACCTTTTAGAGATTTCTCTTTTGCCTTTTTAATGAAGAGGCTAGAAGTTTGAACATTAGTTGTTTTGGGAAAATCTAGTGGGGCTGACAATAGAGTTAGGTCTTAAGTTATATGGAGAGCTTGATGCATGTATGCAACATAATCATTTGCTTAATAGAAGTTCAAATTTTTTCCAATCTTGACATTAGTCTTGATTTTCCTTTAATTTGGAAATTCTTTTCATGCCCTTTTTTTTCTTCATCATACATTATTGATTGTTAGAAACATGATTGATTTTAATCAAAGCTATTACAACTAGCTTATTTGTTTGTGATGTGTTTCAACCGACTTTAGGGATTTGGTGATTTTATTTTTTGCTAAACTTCTCTGATCTGACCAATAATTATAGCTTTGTTTGGCATATATATCTAGTATTTTTGTGTTTACATCAAAATAGAATTGAGTTTTTTGTTTTAATTGATGGTATATATAACTGGGTTCCTTGATTTTATATTTTCCTTCATGTAGTTGTATCTTGAATTTTTAAAAGACATACTACAGCAGGTGTCATGTTTTTTTCTTTTAATAATTTACTAATGTATTTTCTAGTCCAAGAATATAATTTTGTGGACACCTCTTTGCAGGGCGTTTCTTTGGAACAATCAATCAATTGGTGGCATTGTTTGATGCTATCATAATTGCTGAATCTTGCTGATTCGAATCTTTTGCTATTCAGATCCTTCTTTTGATTGAGCATTTGTAGTATTCATTGACTTTAGTTATGTTATTCATTTCTGCATCATATCCTTACATGATTATTGTGTTGCTGACGAGTGTAAATTGATTTAATTATCTTATCACTTCAACATAGGTATCACAATGGTTGTTTGATATGTTTACAGGAATACACACCAAATAATATTTTGTCTTGATATTGTATGTTTGGACACAGTGTGAGTCACACGGTGTCGTGTGATCCACATTATCTTTAGAGCATTTACGTGACGAACGTAATATTTTCCTTATTGTCGGACAATATATTCAAGTGTTTTCTTATTGATCGTAATGTTTTTTCTCGAATAGCCACCTTTGTATAGGCGGGCTAGGTTGTTCTCTCTAGGAAAGCGAGAATGATCATATCGATTGCTTCGACGAGTGAGCTTGTTTTAGTCGTTTCGGTAGGTGAGCTTGATTCAACCACTTCAACCGATGACCTTAATTCAACGAGATAGTTTTTGGCAAAATAATAATAATAATAATAATAATAATAAATAAATAAAATAAAAAAACCTCAGGTGCATATATGCATTTGCATATACATCTAAACATTTATATTTGACACTTATAATATTTTGCTGTCATAAATCATGCAAGAAAGGTATATTCCTTTTTTTTTAAATAAATAAAGTGGGTATTTTATGTGGTATTAAATACTTGAGCGTTATACGTATTATTATGAAAGTTTAGGGTTAAATATGTAATGCATAAGAATTATGTGGTATGTATCTAAATACCCCTAAATCATTTCAAGGGTTTTTTATTTCAATTAAATGACACTTCTAGGTAAACTCTTGTAAGACATGCGACCAAAAAATCAAAGTCAAATGTTTCTACAACAAACATATTCTAATAAAAACAATTATCTTGTACTTCAGTTTTGTTTATAAGTCCTTACGTGCGAACAACACGTTAATTATTCGTGCACGCCACTTCTCACAAGTATATGAAGTGGCGTCCACAAATATCAATAGTTCTCTGCACATACGAACAACCAATATAATACTTTTTTCCTCTTGCGGTGGCTAAGAGTTGTGATTCTAGTTAGATATCTCTTGTTCATGCCTGGACATTAGAGGTCTTTGTAAACAATCTTTGGTTGTTCGCAATATTTGGTTGTCTTTTTGGTGTTCACTAAGAAGCATTGCTTCTTGTTTTAGTTGTTTTGTCAACTTAGCGTTTTGAGGTTTGTCTTTGACAAGACCCGATCCTGAGTTTGGAATTAACCAATATGGGATCGGACGGTAAAAAGTTTGGAATTAACCAATATGGGATCGGTCGCCAATATGGGATTGGACGGTAAAAACAATTGGAAATGTTTTTTGATATATGCTTTTTTAAATAGTATTTCTAGAGAAAATGAATGTCACAACCCAATTTTATTATGTTGAAAAAAGTAAATAATGAATATAAATATAAAATTATCAATACAAAAAAATGTTGGAAGCAAAAACTAAAAATCAACGTCTAAAAAAAACTTAATAACGTCTCAATTGAAATTGTAGGAGAAATTCTTCAGAAAGAATCCCATTGTCGATGAAACCAAACTTATTAGAAGTATTATCTAAGAGACAACATATCGACTCTTCCTTCTTCCAATACAGAAGGAGTTGGTATTGGCGTAAAGTATTTGCGTCGGAATTTTCAGACGCAAATTTTAGGGTCAAATTTGCGGCTGTTAAGTGGTAGATATTAAGTTTAGATCTTTATGGTAGATTTTGCGTCCAACATGCATCAAAAAGTTTAACAAAAAAAAGTTTTTTGAAAACGAAAATACTTCAACTAGAGTTGAGACGGTTTTGGGATCGAAGTTGTCTCGAATAAAGTGACACAAAACTTTAATTGTTAGCGTCGACATTTTTTTGACACAAATTAGACGGAATTTGACACAAATAACCTAAATAAGTTATCCCGCCCACCTAAATTTCATTTCTTTACGCTTCGTCTCTCGGTCTTCCATTCTTTCCGAAACCCTCTCAAGTTGCGAACCCTCGCCTCTTTCCCTCTCCCTCTCCCTTAAGTTTTTGCTCAAAACCTTCGCCTTCCCGAACAAACTTTCGCGGTACAGTCTCCATTAGAGCTAGCTGGGGAGGGAACGACTGGATCATGCTTACAGAGACTACCGAAACTCCCCTCATCCTTCAGCTCTGCTCCTATCAAAAAACATTGAAGAAAGTAAGCATATTAGTGTCATTTTTTTCATTCAAATGCAGTATGCATTTAAAATATGATGTTTAGGCGTTAGGTGTATAACATGCACAGGTAATGTGATATGTATGTAAAAATTGAAGTTTAGGTGTTAGGTAAGTATATACATAAAAGTTCAGTGATATGTAGGTAAAATTTGAAGTTTAGGTATTAGGTGTGTATATGGATAAGACTGATGTCGGATTTGACTGACACAAATTTGTTGATATACTGTAGCGTTCAAAAGTGTCCAGTCAAAGGAAAGAAACTGTAGGAACATCAGCAAGAGGAGAGCTTAGAATCTCCACCCACAAACACTTGAGGGCACCTTCCAAGAAAATGAATAAAAATATTAGAAAAAGGCTGAGTTGCAATTAAACACTAGAAATCATCATAGCTCAATTGTGAAGTACTTGAATCTTATCAAAAGTCAAGTATTTGAGCTTACCATTTCGATCAAAGAAAATTTATTTGTTCAATATCAGAAGAAACTTGTTAATAAAAGAAAGAAAAATTCAAAATCGGACAAAAATAAGATTATAATAACCAACCTTTTGATAGAAAATAAAACCAAAAGTTTTAAAAATATGTATAAACTCCACCACTTAATAAATCTAAGTAGAAGTTATTCCAGCCCTTCAGTAAACACTTACAAGCATTGCTATAATTGCAAATCAGATATTCCATAGAGAGAACCAACACTTCAACCAGATAGAACAAGCTTAAAAAAGAAGCATAGTAGATTAGATGTTGTAACGGTCCTTGATATAAGAAAGCATAATGTTCTTAAATTTCCATGCCCTACTCTTCAATTTAATAGTCTAATAAATATACTCAATCAAAGCCTCCAAACTCATTGAATAATTTTTAAAAATTCTATCATTTCTTTCTCTCCAAATAAAGCCAGATGTTAAGTGAACAATTAGTAAAAGATTTTCTTACATTTTTCAAGAATGACCTTTAATCCATATGTAATTACACCAACTATCAAAAGGAAAGTCATTATACAACAATTAACAAATTCAATATATTAATTTTATTATTAAAAAATTATTAGATCGTGCCACAGTACTTTAATATCATACTTGTTTGAATATTTCAGTTGAATATGTGAGATTTTTTATAAGATTAGAATTGCTAAAAAATAAGAAAAACTTTTTTATTTTCTATAAATTTTGCTAAAATATAAGAAAGCTATAAGTAATATGATGCTAAATAATTCTAAAAAAAATTAAATTAATATATTAATATTTCTTGATTGGATAGCATCACTAATGATATAATTATTCTAAATATTCAGAATATAAGACAATATATTATAATTTTTTTATCATTATATATTTTTTTCTACATTAATAAATTATAAATCTTTTTAATTATTAATCAGAAACATTTTAAAAGGCTGATTATTGTCTTGTTTTGAAAATTTTCTAATTACGTCATTAAAAAATTTGAATAAATAGTACTAATAAATTCATACTAACAAATTACAATTTTGAGGGCAGCTTCCATGGTCCAATAAATACTAATACTAATATTGTAATACATAACAACGTGCTTGACTCGTAGCCACTAGATCTTCATAAATGGAGGAGAACTAATAATTATAACTTCATTTGTATAGTCTGCAATTTATAAAAAAAACAAATTTACTATTCTTAAAAGAAAGAAATAGAATGATGGGAGGAATTGTTGGAGTTGACTATTTCTAATTTATTGAAATTGTGGGCTGGGACCGGTTTTTGATACATAAGAAAATATTTAATTAAGACAAATTAATGTTTTTGATACATAAAAAAATATTTAAAACATATATTTAATTTCGTTAAAAGAACTGTTTTTTTTTTCCTCCCTCCTTTTTGGCTGTTTCCGGGAAGCGACCTACAAGCACCATCGATTAGAAATTATGATAAGAACTAAATAAATATGTCACTTTGATTAAAATTTGGATGGAAATGATGATAATGATGCATAGATTAAATTTCTTAACACATTGGTTCGTATAATAATATTAGGACAATTTTATTAAGAAAATGAAGTTGCATACATACCATTTAACTCATATTATTCAATCCTACGTAATCACACCTGTGAAATCGAGCATAAGATAGAAAAGCGACAGAGAGAAAAAGGGAGAAAAGTGCATGTGAATCATACCTACGAGAGAAACGCTTTGATCAACCATCACGTAGGTTAAATTCCTTAAGCACTTGTGATTATTCATTACTAGAACCCCCTAGGTCTGGATGTTAGAGGAATTAGGTTAGGATTTTTGTGTTCTTAGAGGAAGCCCCATAAGATTAGGTGCTTTGGGTTCTCCCTCTTGAATTCAAGGAGAATTAACTATCTTTTTTGTTCTAGACCAAAATCCAAAAGTTGGGGTTGTACTAATCCTGTTGTTTGCCTTGGTGATTTCATCCGGATGTATTTCATCCAAATGTATATTTGAAATCCACCAACCAAAAATACGAGGGCATTCCATCAATTGTCATCTTTTCAGTCACAGAGAATCATCCTTGCGAGAAATTCCTCATCTAGCGTCATGCAAATGGAGATGGGCAACATGTTGCCTCGGGTGTTATGGTGTTGGTACACCTCTCCCTCATTTCACTCTTGGTTTCCCGTGAGTTAGCTAGGACGAGCATAATTCATCATCGAATCTAATTGGGTCTCATGTCGTATATGTTTGCATTTTCATGGTGTGGAAGACATGAATTTAAAATATGCATAAAAAACATCTATGTATGCATGTTTTGTCGATCGTTCGTCACCGGCCCAATCGTATCGATCAACCATCCTTAGTCGAACAACTGCTCACGCCAACCCGATTGATTATCTTTTAACCACTTGATCGATCGGTCGTCACCGACCCAATTGTATTGATCAACCATCTTTCTTCGATATGCTACTTGCACCAAACTGATTGGCCATCTTCGGTCGACATGATCAATCGACGTCGCCATCGGCACAATCGTATCGATCGACAACCCTCGGCCACATATATATAATCTTAAATCATAGCATCTCGTGTGGTAACATGGTTAGTGATTTTTTTTTTATACATTTGGTCAATGTTCGAATCTCACACTTTATATCTATTTTTTCAATTTAATTTTTCTGAGTCAATTTCGAGCCGAACACGAACACATTGTTCACGAGCCAATTTCGAACACAAGATTTCAAACACGAGCTATTTCGAATGAGCCGAACATGAGCCAAGCCTGAGCTCGCTCAAGCTCGGTTCGTTTACAACCCTAGCCACATTCACCCCATGCTTTTTTACATTTCCTTCATTAGCACATCCATATTCGCGCTCTATAATGCACTTTCAAGCATATGCCTTCATTTGTTTGCGATGAGTATTCGTGCCTCCCAACGACACATTATTTTACACCTTGACTTCTTGACAACCCTGTGTTGCGATGCACCATATCTTATATGTTTTCACTTCCACTTGTGCATTCTTGCATGACTGTTTCGTATAACATTCTACATGTTGCATCACCCACATGTTTGATCCAGCTTAAGTCACTGTTCTCGCTTGTTCCAGATACCTACGTGTTTGCAACATGGATTGCTTGTAGTCAAGTCCATCTAACATGTAGTTCTCTCCATCAAGAATTACATATATTCACTTCCTACGCCACCGCTTCGAACTGTCGTGGGCCTTATTCCCAGGTCATTGCCTTCACGACACACCCACCCTCCAGGTCACTGCCTCCATGACACACCCATTTTTTATAACTAATTTATTGTTTATTATTGATTTCACATTTAAAAAATACTTGCTCAAAGTTAATAAATTCTCGACTTCTTGTCTCTTTCAATGAATGTTACCACGANTTTTTTATACATTTGGTCAATGTTCAAATCTCACACTTTACATCTATTTTTTCAATTTAATTTTTCTGAGTCCATTTCGAGCTGAACACCAACACATTGTTCACGAGCCAAGTTTGAACACAAGATTTCAAACACGAGCTATTTCGAATGAGCCGAACATGAGCCAAGTCTGAGCTCGCTCAAGCTCGGTTCGTTTACAGCCCTAGCCACATTCATCCCATGCTTTTTCACATTTCCTTCATTAGCACATCCATATTCGCGCTCTATAATGCACTTGCAAACATATGCCTTCATTTGTTCGTGATAAGTATTCGTGCCTCCCAACGACACATTATTTTACACCTTGACTTCTTGACAACCCTGTGTTGCGATGCACCATATCTTATATGTTTTCACTTGCACTTGTGCATTCTTGCATGACTGTTTCGTATAACATTCTACTTGTTGCATCACCCACATGTTTGATCCAGCTAAAGTCACTGTCTCACTTGTTCCAGATACCTACGTGTTTGCAACATGGATTGTTTGTCGTCAAGTCCATCTGACATTTAGTTCTCTCCATAAAAAATTACATATCTTCACTTTCTGCGCCATCGCTTGGAACTGTCGTGGGTCTTATTCCCAGGTCATTGCCTTCACGACACACCCACCCTCCAGGCCACTGCCTCCATGACACACCCATTTTTGATAACTGATTTATTGTTTATTATTGATTTCACATTTAAAAAATACTTGCTCAAAGTTAATAAATTCTCGACTTCTTGTCTCTTTCAATGAATGTTACCACGAAGAATTCCTAATTTTAGTGAGTTGAGCATCAGCTGACTCGAGATTTTAAGGTCTGAACAATCAGTTTGAAGTTCAGGAATCAATGCAACTTGACCAACAATTATCAAGTTAATCGCTCAAATCGAACAAATATAAACACAAAATTAAGCTCACTACATGATTCCAACTTAAATTTTGACTCCGATGCATTCACTCTTGGCCTAACAAACTTAAATCCATCTTTAAATAGGGGTTTACATACATATCAAATATTTGTTGTGTATCTGCAAATCCAACACTGAAAACTTTGATATTCAAATATAACAATTAAATTTTTGGCATCACATTAAACATATCATTAATATTAATTTTTTAAAATAAATCATATACTTTTCATACATATAATTTAATGTAATGTTCAGAATAAAATACTATATAAGTACATAGAATATTTTATATGAAAGACGAGTAAATCCATAAGAATTTTGTGGTATGTGTGTAAATTGTCCTTTTAAATCTATTAAACCTTTTTATTTTATATTACTTTTTAACAAGAAAAAAGTTTGGCAGCCACCCTTGCTCATATATAAATAAGGAGCCACCCTCCTCAGTTTTAATGCAGGCGCCCAACAGCACCAGTATCTGCCTTCTTCTTCATTCCAATTTTCTTCTGCAGCTCCTAATAATTTAGGGCTGCATTTAGAGGTATTTCAGAATCAAACTTCTAGCAGTTAAACTCATTTCTTCAACTTTTCTTTTCTTTTTTATTCCTTTTTATCTCTTTTTTTATTTATTCGGTTCCTAAAAGAAATGCTATATTGGAGCTCAGAAGAGTTTAGGTGGTTGAAGGGATAATGCACTCTTTGAAAGTGAAATTTAACATATTCCAATTGCTAGGTTTAGTTTAGTATGAATATGCATTTTTAAATTCTGTGAATTTCCTTGAAATATATACCAAATATTAGTGATTATATTGCATATGTAAAACAAGAAAAAATAAAATCATTATCCTTTAAAATGAGGCATTTACATGCATACCACGTAATTCCTATGTATTTACATATCTAACACCTAAACTTTACTTTTTACAATTACAACACCCAAATCTTTTATATAACATCAAAGATACAATTCTTTAGACTTTCAAATTTTGAAATAATACATCTTTTCATGCGTATAAGATGGCATATATGGAAAAAATATGTTTAGATGTTAGATATGTAAATTCATTTGAACTAAGTGGTGTGTATGTGAATCTAATTCCTTCTAAACTATAAAATTATCTAATAAGATAATGCTGTGTGATCTTTTTTAAAGAGAAATGGAGCACTATATTATGTATTAGGTATTTTTAAAGTGAATGACTATTGTTTTTATTTTATTTTATTGTCGTTATTGTATTTGTTAATTATTGTTGTCTTTTTGTACGTATGAGAAGCATAAAACTTCTTTTTTGTTATGTATTTGGCTTTTTGTTGAATGAATTTATATGTTATAATTTAAATTATATGAGAAAACTGTGATGGAAAGAGTTGACGCTGTGCTTCTTCACTATAACACTTTTAAATTATTTAGAATCACATAAGAGTATTGATGAATAAATATAAATATTTTAATAAAATTTATTATTAATATTTTTATTTGACAAATAATAAATTTTTCATGAAAATTAATGAAACTTAAATCATCTAATATTATTCTGATATATATTATAATTAATTATGTGGATTTCAAGTCAAAAGAAGGATTCAAAAGAAGAAAGTTTCAAGAAGAGAAAATAAGAAGTGCTTGAAGTTTTGTAAAGCATATCTGTATTCCAAACTTTATCCTAAGATTTGAAAATGGAAACTTTGATTTGTGGAAGCCATCAACTTATATTTCATATAAACATTTGAAAATTTATATTTTGTCTTTTAAAAAAATATATTGTTTTTTTGAAAAAAAAAATGTGAGCGGGAGTTTAATACATTCTCAAACTCTCACTAGTTATGCGACAAATGTGTACATCAAGAAGTAGAATGCCAAAATCAGAATCTTGTGAGCATAAATATATTCAAATTTGAGAAAAAAATGCCTTCCAAATGAATATATATATATATATATATATATATATATATATATATATATATATCTTATCATAAAAATGACTACCAAGGTATTCATTTTTATTTTTCCTTGGATATCATGAATCGAAGATATATAATCAAATATCCATTTTAAAATATAAATACAATTGCCATTATTTTAAAATTATCCTATTGAAAAAATGAGTTAGGGCATACACCATGAACTGTAATTATAATTATCCGAGCATTGTATTAATACTTTTTGTCTAGGTAATGTTAACAAATTATTTATCTTTTTTTTTTTTTTTGAGAGAAGAAGAAGAATTAACAAATGATATTTATTTGACAGAAGAAGAAGAAGAAGAAGAAGAAGAAGAAGAAGAAGAAGAAGAAGAAGAGAAATTGGGAGAAATGAAGATTATTGAACAGAGGGATTATTACGTGCGGACACCGCACGCATCTCTGCATGCAGCATTCGATCTTGGCCGTAGATCACGGTGATCTACTGTCAGGATTATTTCCGTTTTTAAAAAAAAAAATAAAAAATTTTAGGTGGGGCCCACCTAAATACATCAGGACCGTAAATCAGGTGATTTACGGTCCGGATCGGTGTCCGCACGCAAGCTGCGTGGCCGATCCATGTGGAATAATTTTTCTATTTTGCGGCATGGATTCCAGTTCTGAAGATGCTCATTGTGACCGGCGTTGGATCATTTATAGCTCTTCCTTCCATTGGTGTCTTAACTAAGGAAGCCATAAAAAGCATTGACGCGGTATGACTTTAATTGCCTTTCTTCTTTCACTTTTTTTAATAATTATTTAATGCAACATTTGTTATTTTAATTAATTGACTGCCATTCGTCAAAATGTCGTGTTTTTAATATTAATTGACTACATGTTCCCGGATGAGATTAATTTAGTTTCATGGGTCGTAAAATCACTTGAAAATTGGCAATATAATTGATTTGACTCTAACCGGCCAACCAATTACATGCTGAAAAGAAAATTGAAACATGTTTACTTTTGTTCCCTAATTTGACATGAGACAAATTCATATGTGGAAAAGAAAAATTAGGGAATCATTCTAGAAGTAATTGCATGATTTTCTTTTCATTCCGTGTCTTCGATCTTATATCTTTTTTTATAGCTTAAACTTTTTTCGAGAAGAAATGATAAACCTATACAAAATTTTGTGAAAATAAAATAAAGTAAGGTAGTCAACAAGTAGAAATTAAAGTCATTCGGCATTAATGTTTTTTCTGGCTTCCTCAGTTAAGACACCAATGGAAGGAAGAGCTATAAATGATCCAACGCCGGTCACAATGAGCATCTTCAGAACTAGAATCCATGCCGCAATAAATAGTTCAATAATCTTCATTTCTCCCAATTTCTCTTCTTCTTCTTCTTCTTCTGTCAAATAAATATCAGTTGCAAAATTCTTCTTCTTTTGATAATGTCCAATAAATATCAGTTGCAAAATTCTTCTTCTTTTGATAATGTTGAAGACAATGTTAAATTTTAAGATTGATTAAAATTATTAACAATTTACTTTGATTGGTAAAATAAGAATGACTATCGGAGTACTAACTTTGCAAAGTTAAAATAGATAGGAAAAATAAATTGTATTGAACTGGATTTTTTTGAAAAAAAACAAAATCTTATTATGAAAATTCTAACAAAGGGTAGATATGCAAATAATTTTACATTTAAATATATCCCAACGAAGCATAAAATATATCCAGTCATCTCACCAATTAAAAAATATTTTTTCTTTTGATAAAATGATATTTAAAGAGTTTAAGCTTAGCGTTTTCTTTTATGTAGTTTGACGAATCTTGAGATATTTGAATTGAACCCATTGAAGACAGATTTCTCGCATCGTTGTACACAATGAAAAAGAAGCATATGAACTATATTGTACATATGTCCATCATATTAGATTTACTGTTCGAAAAGACCACAATAGTTTTTGATCTAATTTGAGGAGTATTAAGAAGACAAACTTTTTTATGTGGTAAACACAAAGAAGTTCAAAAAAGCAGACACACAGACTGGTTGTCCAACTATGATTCGATATGCAATTGATGTTGAAGACACCTAAACACTTAAAAAATTTATAGAAACTCATAATCATTCCTTAGTGAACCCCAGTGATATGCATCTTTTGCATTCCAACATAAAGGTGAGCGAAATTAATGCAGATGTGCTCAGATCGAGGATGGAATCAAAGATAAGAGCTACGGATGTCTTTTAACTTTCTTTCTACAGAAATTGAGGGAATAGAGAATCTTGAAAGTACGTAGAGGGATGTCTTCAATTTCATTAAAAAAAAGATAAGATTTAGAATTTAAAATGGCGATGATAATTCTCTATAACAATTATTCATGGAGAGATAAACTGAGGATAATATGTTTGTGAGACTTCCAAATTGATGAGAGGAGTCGGTTGATGATTTTTTTTGGAGTGACGTCCTATTCAGTCTTGATTATGAATGCCTTGGTGATTCATTATTTTTTATGCAAGTTATAAACTAAATAAATATAATTTATGTTGTGCTCCTTTTATTTGTGTGAATTATCATTGACACAATATTCCCTTCAGAGTTGTTTTTTTTTTCAGATGAGATGATTGAATCGTTCAAATAGCTATTCAAAATATTTATTCGTATCAGGGATGAAAAACATTCAATAATATTTTTTACTAATCAGGATCAAACAATGACAATAATTATAAAAGATTCTCTGTCACATACACGATATAGATTATGCTAATAGTATATCTAAAAGAAATTTCCTTTGAAAGTTCATTGTATGATGGGTAATAAGACAGTTAACAAACTTTTCTATAAATGTATGAGCAGATACAACTCTAAAGAGAAATTTGAAAAAATTTGGGTTGTCATGATAAAGAAAGAAAATCTACAAGATAATGTTTGACTAGATGACTTATAAATCATAGATATAAGTGGTCAACAACTTTTAATAAAGAAAAATATAGAATGTAAATCTTATCAACACAAAGAATTAAGTCCACAAATAATATTTTCATGGTATCTCCAAGGCAACATGCTCTATTGTTATTGCTTAGACCATAATTAACTTTAGGAGATTGCCCCTTTTAGGGTTTCCTAACCCCAAATAAAATA
>NEWO01000097.1:223309-241591 GCA_003013225.1 Phalaenopsis aphrodite
TTGATGAGTAGTATTTTAAAAGAAGTTAATTGAATAGAAGGCTACAAATATTTATAATCAATTAAAAATATTAAATAAGAAAATAGAATAACAATTATTAAATTAAATTTCAAATGATCTTTTAATATAAACAATAATTTTTAAATTTTACCCCAACCCTTAACATCTTATGATTACGTGATTAAGATTGTCAAAACGACTCTTTGTTTGCGGACAACTCATATTCGGCTCGCTAAGCAAACGAACTGAACACGAACACACTTTTTGAGCTTGAAATATAAACAAACCAAACACGAGCTGAGCTTAGCCTCGCTCGTGTTCAGCTCGTTTACAACCCTAGTTGAAATATTAGTCGGTTTGAAAATTGCCAATAAGTGTTTTAGCTACGGCCTTAAAACAATTGGTGAGCAGTCAAACATATTAAAAGCGACAGTATTTCACTAAATAATCAACGAAATGTGGTCTTCAAAAAAAAGTCTTAATTCTGTAGTGATGTCTAACCTCTGATCAAATAAACTTCGCCGTTTCTTCTTAAGATAGTAGAAATTTTTTTGGTAATATAGTTCCTCAGAGTAGTGAAAGTATCATTTCATAATTAGATACATCATAGAATAATATTTTCACTTTTCGAGGTGATTAATATTATTGATGTTGTATTCTATCACAATTGAGAAATTTCCAAACTCATCGTGTAGCTTTCGATAGAGAGACATATTAAGCATACTTATCTTCTATATTATATGGTAATATTTTCTGAATTGGGTTGACGTGCTAATGACTCTAGTCAGCATGTTAATTTTGTACAATTTTCAATGGAGGGTAAACTTTTGGTGATGGGACTCATCAAGAGGATTTCATCAAGACTTCTTTAGAATTTTCTCTCTACATGTGTTCATTGATTTCAATATCAATATCAATATCAATATTAGTATGCTCAGGTATTAAATGTGTTTGCTTTCCACGAGGAAGAGGAGCTCAAAAATCATATAAAAAGTACTAATATATTTTTTTATGGCAAATTACTTATCTTCAGCTATTTTATATATTTAAAATTTATATTTCAATGTAGGATATAAAATTGAAGGAGAGAAAGAATGTCGAATTTCTTATATTGGTTTTGGTGTCAATCAAAGTTAATTATATTGCTGAAGTTTTATTTATTGGCTCAAGTAGCAGTGCTTGCTACTGCAATAAGATCGATCTACTGACGTTTTCTTGAATACTTATGATAATAGCGCTGATAGGCATAACCATAAGTCATGTTTTCTTTTGTATGACACTTTATAATATCATAATCATATCAAAGCATATACATGAAAATGCATATTTCACACAAAAATTTTTTTGTACACGCATGCTTTTGATATGTAAATACTTGAAAACTATTTTGTATTTATGTAAATCACTTAGCAAAATGAACAATCAACAATACTATTATTTGACACCTTCCAATCATATCATCACAATTTCTATTATTACTACTGATCTACATATAAAAGTTTCCTATACCGAACTTTATAACTAAACAAGAATAAATGAATATACTAAATCAACATTATATTACTAGCCACATGAAAAATGCCGACCATAGAGGAAATAATAGTAAAGTTAAAGCATATGTCCAGAAAAATATGACGGAGCATTCACTTTCACCAGCACCTAATAGTTGACAGATCACACCTGTCAACAACACAGATGATATAATATAAGTTAGTAAAATGTGTGTTATATTCTTTTTTATCCATAATATGTGCATTAATAAACTATTTTAATTTTTTTATTATTTATCTATTTTAAATGTATAGAAGCACTCAATTTTAATTTGTTCAATTCATTTTTTAATTGATATTAATTTGATCTTATTTTTATTTTAAAATTTAAAATAAAATTATTATATGGCACACATATAACACTATTTCATTAATACTCATCCCATTTTTTACCTAGTAACAATTTAGCTATCCAAAGACAATGGAATATAAATATATACATTCACAACAACAGTGCTAAGAATACTTTTTTGCATTAAAAAAACCAAATGTATTTGATTCATTGCATACTCACTCGTAAGTAGTGTTATGGTATTTACATATATTAATTGTTAACTTGATGACATCTTTTAAAAACAATTCCATATGAAAATTTCATTTTTGGAGCATTTACATACATATCACTTAATGTCAATGTATTTAAATAGCTAACGTTTAAATTTTACTCCTATATTTTCATCACCAAAATATTTTATACCAGATAAAAGAATATCACTATTTTAACTTTAAAAAATGACATATACATTTTCCTACAAAAATAAGTTGTTTTGCATATATATGTATGTATATATACGTAAAAATTGAAGTTTAGATGATAGACATGTAAATAGTTGACGATTAAATATTACTTGAATAGATCTTCCATTATTTATTTTGCTAAAAGTAAAATATTGGCCAACATTTTTGATATTTAGATGATAATCTATTTGATAAACAAGTTAAATAAGCAGAGAAATAAATAATATGAGTATCATTTCAAAGATAACTAAGCGAGCATTACTATGACAGATAAACCAGCTACCAATTTGAATATATCACATTAATATTCAAATAAAATCAAATAAAACAACCAAAAAAATTAATTAAATAATTATTAACATGATAAAAAAAAATCATAATACCCATATTCATTGCAGGTGGAAGAGCATATTGAACCAACAAAACAAAATGATAGAGTGGATCTGGGTGCAGAATGCCAAAATGAATTGCTCCTTTAATTATACAAACACCCGTTAAAGGCAAAAGAAGAAATCGAACAATTACTACACCAACAACAGCTGAAATTTTGATATCAGATTTATGAAATCCTGCACACAAAAAACAATGAAATTCTGATAAATTAAATTCATAATTTGTGCCCCTAATTAAATTGTCTTGGAAAGTGTCTTAAACTCATATTTTTAAGACTTTAATTATATTTATAAAATAATATCACAGTTGATGCTATATTTGATTTGAAATGCATGTTTGTGAGTAAATTTTTAGTTAGTTATTTCTTAATAAAAAGTATGGTTATAACTTTTAATTATATCCTTCATCATCTGTATGTTACTGCACTTCATTAAGACAATGATTACAACATAAGAACTTATGACTAAAGATCTATTTTACTTTGTCACAGAAATATGTTTAAGCAGATAGTCATTTGAATTTTTTTAAAATGGGACTTACTGAAAAATTTTGTCAAAACTAAAGTGTAATATCATACTTTAATTTTATGATGGAGAATTATTAAATAAAGTTTTAGTATGATATTAGTTAATTTTTAAAAGAAAGTTTTCATTTCCCTGGAACACTATATATTTATATTAAGCAATTAAACATACCTTTGACAAGATTTCCTCCCATTATTAAAGTGGTTGCAGGGACAGCCCCATCACTGTGATTGAAAGAACAAAAAGAACTATTATATCACTATTATTATCAGCCTTATCTCAATTATTTGTGTTTAATGCTTTCATGATCCATTTTAATCATGAAAATTAAACCCTAATTTGTATTTATAAAATTGAAGACAATACTTCATTAAACAATACGAAATTAATTATATTACACCACTTTAACTTTACCCCAAAAAATTATAGTAGCGATGCTATAATAAGCCAATAATTAAGGAACATACCCCAACAATTTAAGGGCACCTTGAAGGGAACGAAGAGGCGCATTTTCACCTACTAGTGCGCTTCGGAAAGGAGAAACGATGCCAATTGTAAGTCCAATAATCTGCATAGTAAATTAAATAATTATTTATGATTTCAAATGAAGCAAAATTGCTATGTATATATATATATTTATATATTCAAACATACATACATACCATATTAAAAGACAAAAATGTGTTCAAATATGCACCATAAAGGTGCACGTCTTTAATATTTTTATTATTGATCAATGTGTTGTGAATACACTAGTTTTATATATCTATTATTTATATACAATTTCTGCAATTCCATACACAATGAATGCTATTGTTTATATACAATTGATGTCACTCTCTCAAATGGAAAGAGCTTAAATTAATAACATAATCACCAAATTCAAAGCTGATTTACATGACTAATTATTAAAATGACAGAAAATTATTTCTTAATAAAATTAAAAAAGAAGAGCTGCTAAGAATAATTTGACTACGAAGAAATTCTAAATTAGATTATGTCACTATTAAACTAATCAACGGCGTTTAGTGCTGGTAGCATACCGCTCCAAATATTGACGGGGTAAACAACCTCCGCAATGCTGTAACTGCTGGCCTCTCCGAGAGTGATTTTGTCATTTTCATTAATGTTTGGACCTACAAACAAAATTAAAAATATTAAATGGATGCATATGGAATAATCTACTATTGTTATAGAAAATATATTATTATTCTGGAAGAAAAGCAAGGTATCTAAACCTAGTTAATTTATAAAGTAAATATGTTGGATAATCATATATATGCTGTAAAAATGTAGCAATATTAATTTATGATTTTATAGAAACCAACTTTTAAATGAAAAAATAAAATATTAAAAAAGCAATTAAGAATGCAAATATCAAATACCTTGCTATTTGTTGAAGGCTCGCTAACTTTGGTGCCTGATGTTTCTTGAATATTTTCAGCATTAGTGGAGAATGAGAGCTTAGCATCCGTCAAGTTTGAGTCATGTTCATGAGTTGGTATTATTCCGTCCTCTATAGAAATTGGTGCTGATGAATCTTTTGGCATGATCTTCATCTTTTCTTCCCCAAATCCCATTGATATTCTCACAACGTTGTAGACATAAGACCAAAAGATCATATCGTTTACCTGACGCATTTTCAGAGGGCTTAATACTCACATGTATTATTATTGCATAAACACACAATTATATAATTTGCAATATTTATTGAAAATAGAAACCAGGTCACATATGCAGAACAGAAAAGTCCTAATTTTTTTTTTAGTAGTTTCTTGAAGAATGAAGCATTACTTTTGTGTTTTAGGCTACAATATATGCATACATATTTGACAGAATTATGACGATATATGCATACATACAAGCAAATAATGTCAAATTTTATAAATTTCTTATTTGATTTTTGGGGAATCTGCATTCATACCACCCAATGCCTATGTATTTCCATATAATGGCTATACTTTTCTTTTTTACTTTAGTACGCCCCGATGTTTCATATAACATAAGAAAATGTCATCATTTTAATTTTTAAAAAGTGAAATGCATATTTTTAAGTATAGATTAGATGGTATGTACGTATATATTGAAGTTCATATGGCAAATATGTAAACACGAAAGAATTGAATGGCATGTATATAGATAGATAGATAGATAGATCTATATATATATATGAAGTGTAGCGGTTATAAAAGATAAGAAAGACTTACTCCCATGGAGAGTGAAGCGTAGGCCAAAGCCTGGGAAGTACATGAGGCTGGGTTACCAAACGGTCTTCCACTTTCATTGCAAGTAGCTGGAATTACAATGAGAAGCATGACACCCAGATTTCCTGTACATTTCAGGTTATTAATAACTAATTAGTAAATCACTAATAAGATTAGATTGCCCAACCAAAATTATAAAAAGAACTTAATGACAGTAAGTAATATTTACCTGAAGCACAACAACCAACAATAAGGGCTCTTAAATTTGAAGGAACATTGTTAATTTTGTTAAATATCCATCCAAATGCTGAACCAATAATGAAGGTAAGAAGAATGTTGATAGGCATAAACCATCTGTGTTTGAAAGTTAAGAAAACAGAATGTCAGTGTTTATCCTTGGTGTAAAGATAGTTAAATAGGACATGTCTCTTAAAAAGTCATAACATATTTAAAGAACTCTTAATTAAAAATTGAGACATTTTAAGTTAAAAAATCGATCAATTTTATATATATTAAATTAATAATTTATCACACATATATATTTTTTAAACTTAACGCCACATGAAAAATATTTTAATACTATATAACATTTTATGATCAAAGTGAATTTAAAATTTTTATTTAAATAGAAAGTGTAAATATTATTTAAAAAATTTTAACTTTCTTTCTTTTTCATAGGCTTTTTCTGAAATGATATAAATTAGTTAAAGTAAATAAAATATTCATAAGCTAAAATAAGATAATACATAATTCAGATGTGGTATGATATAGATATATAAATTTATTTAAAAATTATAAATTAAAATAAAAAATATATAATTTTTCTTTCAAATGGAAATATTAATTTTTTTAGTAATAGCAATTTATTGATTTGGTTGGAGATAGATGAAACTTACGTTGAAGCCATACTTTTCAAAGTGAATGTTGAGGATAAATTGTTCGTCACAAGTGAAGGATTAAATACAAAATATACGACCTGTTGATTAAAGATGACTATTAGCATTTTCAAAATAAACTAACTAATGCATAAAATGACAATTAAAACTAACCAAAAAATATGACGGGATCTTTGAGGTGGCTTATTCGTACTTACATGCAACACAAAATAAGCCATATAACAGGAAAAAGTATTACATCAGTACTACGCACGTAGATTAACGTGCGTAGCCAATGAAATCATGCCACGATACCCCGCACGACACAGAAAAAAAAACGACACAGTAACACGGGGAATATTCCCCCGCGTGTTATTCATGTGTTATTGTGCCCTGGGAATATTCCTGGTGTTATAATAATGCAATAACACATGAATAACACACAATAACACAAGAATAACACGGGAGAGAATATTCCCTCGTGTTACTGCACCATTTTTTTCTCTGTCTGGAATATTTCCCGTGTTATTTAAGTGTTATTGTGTGTTATTCATGTATTACTGTGTCCTGAGAATATTCTTGGTGTTATAATAACACAATAACACATCAATAACACATGAATAACACGCAATAACACATGAATAACGCGCAATAACACATGAATAACACAGGAGGGAAAATTCCCCGTGTTACTGCGCCGTTTTTTTTCTCTTCCGCGCGAGATGTCATGGTGTGAATTGAATAGCTACACACGTTATTTTTAAGTGCGTAGTACTGATGTAATATTTTTTCATATAACAGAGAGTGAAAAATAGTTATAAGATTCTTCACAAATTTCAGGAGAAATTTTTTAATTTTCTAAATTAATTTTTTTTAAGAGATTTGTATTATTGGGAATAAATTTCTATTATTTATAGACATTACGTAGAAAAAAAATGATAAAAGAGAAAAATAGTATGCATTTCTCATGAGTAGATATTGGAAAAAATTCACATTTAATTTATTTTAATAAAGACCAATATAATAATCATTTTTCTGCAAGACTATAAAAGTTTGCACACAATTTTTATGTACTTAGATATTTCACATATGTTCGTGTGCGTATATATATATATATATATATATATATATATATATATATATATATATATAATGATAGATATATGAACACACAGTCACAGAGACGTGTTAAAATTATAATATTCAAGTAAAAAGAATTGTATTTATGTCTCAATCAAATATTTTATATCTGAAAATTTCTTAAGGTTTAAATAAAATATCATATATATAAGAAATTAAAATACAATAAAATCAAATAATAAGAAAAGATACAAGATAGCTTTCTAAAAGTAGAGAAGTTTGACAAAGTAAAAAAGAACTCGTGTTAATATAAGATGAACAATATTTAATAATTTAAATCGTATATTAAATTCTCTCTACTTTAAACTCTTAAAAAAATATCTCTAATTTCTACTAGTTTACTACCTTATCTTATATTTTTATCACCAAATTTTGTATAGATTTATCATTTCTTCTCGAAAAAACTTTAAGCTATCAAAAAAGATAAAAGAAGGAAGACACGCAATGAAATGAAAATCATGCAATTACTTTAAGAATGATTCCCTAATTTTTTTCCACATATGAATTTGTCTTGTACCAAGTTAGGGAACAAAAGCAAACATGTTTCAATTTTCTTTTCAGCATGTAATTGGTTGGCCGGTTAGAGTCAAATCAATTATATTGCCAATTTTAAGGTGATTTTACGAGCACATGAAACTAAATTAATCTCATCCGGGAACATGTAATCAACTAATATTAAAATCACGACATTTTGACAAATGGCAGTCAATTAATTAAAATAACAAATGTTGCATAAAATAGTTATTGTAAAAATGGGAAAGAAGAAAGGCAATTAAAGTCATACGGCGTTAATGTTTTTTCTGGCTTCCTCAGTTAAGACACCAATGGAAGGAAGAGCTATAAATGATCCAACGCCGGTCACAATGAGCATCTTCAGAACTGGAATCCATGCCGCAATAAATAGTTCAATAATCTTCATTTCTCCCAATTCGCTGCTTCTTCTTCTTCTTCTTCTTCTTCTTCTGTCAAATAAATATAATTTGTTAAATTCTTCTTCTTCTCTCAAAAAAATAATAATATTAATTTGTTAGCATTACCTAGACAAAAAGTCTTAATACAATGCTCGGATAATTATAATTAACTATATAAGACGCCCTATTAAATTATTAAAAAAAAGTTAGGAGACATAACAGAAGATTAAACATATATATATGTACTGTTACAACATTTTTACAGTTCATGCTGTATGTCCGAACTCATTTTTTCAATAGGATAATTTTAAAATAATGGAAATTGTATTTATATTTTAAAATGGATATTTGATTATATATATTCGATTCATGATATCCAAGGAAAAATAAAAATGATACCTGGTAGTTATTTTTATGATAAGATATATATATATTCATTTGGAAGGCATTTTTTCTCAAATTTGAATATATTTAAGCGCACAAGATTCTGATTTTGGCATTCTACTTCTTGATGCACACATTTGTCGCATAACTAGTGCGAGTTTGAGAATGTATTAAACTCCCGCTCACATTTTTTTTTTCAAAAAAACCATATAATTATAAAATGTTTATATTTTTTTAAAAGACAAAATATAGATTTTCAGATGTTTATATGAAATATAAGTTGATGGCTTCCACAAATCAAAGTTTCCATTTTCAAATCTTAGGATAAAGTTTGGAATACAGATATGCTTTACAAAACTTTAGGCACTTGTTTTCTCTTGTTGAAACTTTCTTCTTTTGAATCCTTCTTTTGACTTGAAATCCACGTAATTAATTATAATATATATCAGAATAATATTAGATGATTTAAGTTTCATTAATTTTCATGAAAAAAATTATTATTTGTCAAATAAAAAAAATAATAATAATAAATTTTATTAAAATATTTATATCTATTCATCAATACTCTTATGTGATTCTAAATAATTTAAAAGTGTTATAGTGAAGATGCACAGCGTCAACTCTTTTTATCACAGTTTTCTCATATAATTTAAATTATAACATATAAATTCATTCAACAAAAAGCTAAATACATAAAAAAATGTTTTATGCTTCCCATACATACAACAAGACAAAAATAATTAACAACTACAATAACAACAAAAAATAAAATAAAAACAATAGTCATTCACTTTAAAAATATCTAATGCATAATATACCATCTAGTTCAATAAAAACAATTTACTTTTTTACTATTACACCACTTAGTTCAAATGAATTTACATATCTGCCATCTTATACGCATGAAAAGATGTATTATTTCAAAATTTGAAAGTTTAAAGAATTGTATCTTTGATGCTATGTAAAATATTTGGGTCGTGTAATTGTAAAAAGTAAAGTTTAGGTGTTAGATATGTAAATAGATAGAAAATTGGTGGTATGCATGTAAATGCCTCATTTTAAAAGATAATGATTTTATTTTTTCTTGTTTTACATATGCAATATAATCACTAATATTTGGTATATATTTTAAGGAAATTCACAGCGTTTAAAAATGTATATTCATACTAAACTAAACCTAGCAATTGGAATATGTTAAATTTCACTTTCAAAGAGTACATTATCCCTTCAACCACCTAAACTCTTCTGAGCTCCAATATAGCATTTCTTTCAGGAACCGAATAAATAAAAAAAAGAAATAAAAAGAAATAAAAAAAAGATAAGAAAAGTTGAAGAAATGAACTGAAATGAGTTCAACTGTAAAAAGTTTGATTCCGAAATACCTCTAAATGCAGCCCTAAATAATTAGGAGCTGCAGAAGAAGATTGGAATGAAGAAGAAGGCAGATACTTTGGTGCTGGTGGGCGCCTGCATTAAAACTGAGGAGGGTGGCTCCTTATTTATATATGAGCAAGGACTATTGCCGGAGAACTAGTGTTTTCTTTTTTTAATTGTTTGAGTACTGCTAAACTTCTATCTTGTAAAAAAGTAATATAAAATAATAAAAAATAATAGATTTAAAAGGGCTATTTACATACATGCCACATAATTCTTATGGATTTACTTATCGATCATATAAAATTTGCTATGAACTTATATAGTATTTTATTCTGACAATTACGCTAAATTTATGTCTGAAAAGTATATGATTTATTTTAAAAGATTAATATTAATGATGTGTTTAATGTGATGTCAAAAATTTAATTGTTATATTTGAATATCAAAGTTTTGAGTGTTGGATATGCAGATACACAACAATTATGTGATATGTATGTAAACCCCTATTTAAAGATGGATTTAAGTTTGTTAGGCCAAGAGTGAATGAATCAGAGTCAAAATTTAAGTTGGAATCATGTAGTGAGCTTAATTTTGTGTTTATATATGTTTGATTTGAGTGATTAACTTGATAATTGTTGGTCAAGTTGTATTGATTTTTGAACTTCAAAATGATTGTTTAGGCCTTAAAATCTCGAGTCAGATGATGCTCAACTCACTAGAATTAGGAATGCTTTGTGGTAACATTCATTGAAAGAGACAAGAAGTCGAGAACTTATTAACTTTGAGCAAGTATTTCTTAAATGTGAAATCAATAATAAACAATAAACCAATTATAAAAAAGGAGTGTGTCATGAAGGCAATGACCTAGAGGGTGGGTGTGCTGTGAAGGCAATGATCTGAGAATAAGACTCACGACAGTTCGAAGCGGTGGCATAGGAAGTGAAGATATGTAACTCTTGATGGAGAGAACTACATATCAGATGGATTTGACAACAAGCAATCCATGATGCAGACACGTAGGTGTCTGGAGCAAGTATGTGAGAACAGTGACTTGAGCTAGATCAAACATGTGGGTGATGCAACATGTAGAGTGTCATACGAAACAATCATGCAGAAGTGCACAAGTGCAAGTGAAAACATATACGATATGGTGCACCGCAACACAGAGTTGTCGAGGAGTCAAGGTATAAAATAATGTGTAGTTGGGAGGCACGAATACTCATCACGAACAAATGAAGGCATATGCTTGCAAGTGCATTATAAAGCGCAAATATGAATGTGCTAATGAAGGCAATGTGAAAAAGCATGGGATGAATGTGGCATACCAAATGCAAACGATCAACCGATCAGTTGGATCAAGGTGGCACTAATCAATAAGGCAGATTGAGGGTGGTCGATTGGGTCGGAGTGTGTGGCCGAGGGTTGTCGATCGATACAATTGAGTCAATGGCGACGCCGATCGATCATGTCGACCGAAAATGGCCAATCACTTTTAATGCGGGTAGCATATCAGAGAAAAATGGTTGATCGATACAAGTGGGTCTATGACGGCCGATCGATCGAGTGGACAAAAGATAATCAATCGGGCTGGCGTGAGCAGTCGATCGACTGAGGATGGTCAATCGATACAATTGGGCCGGTGACGAACGATCGACAGAGCATGCGTAAATAGATGTTTTTTATGCATATTTTAAATTCATGTCTTTCACACCATGAAAATGCAAATATATACGACATGAGACCCGATTAGATTCGATGATGAATCATGCTCGTCCTAGCTAACTCACAGGAAACCTAGAGTGAAATCAGGGAGAGGTGTACCAACACCATAATACCCGAGGCATTATGTCGCCCACCTCCATTTGCATGACGCTAGATGAGGAATTTCTCGCAAGGGGAATTCTCCGTGACTGAAAAGATGACAATTGAAAGAATGCCCTCGTATTTTTGTTCGGTGGATTTCAAATGTACATTTGGATGAAATACATCCGGATGAAATCACCAAGGCAAACAACAGGATTAGTACAACCACGACATTTGGGTTTTGGTCTAGAACGAAAAAGAAAGTTAATTCTTCTTGAATTCAAGAGGGAGAACCTAAAGCACCTAATCTTATGGGGTTTCCTCTAAGAACACAAAAATCCTAACCTAATTCCTCTAACATCCAGACCTAGGGGGTTCTAGTAATGAATAATCACAAGTGCTTAAGGAATTTAACCTACGTGATGCTTGATCAAAGCGTTTCTCTCGTAGGTATGATTCACATGCACATTTCTCCCTTTCTCTCTCTGTCTCTTTTCTATCTTATGCTCGATTTCATAGGTGTGATTCACGTAGGATTGAATAATATGAATTAAATGGTATGTATGCAAATGCCTTTTCTTAATAAAATTGTCCTAATATTATTATATGAACCAATGTTTTAGGAAATTAATCTACGCATCATTATCATCATTTCCATCCAAATTTTAATCAAAGTGGCATATTTNAAATTCATGTCTTTCACACCATGAAAATGCAAATATATACGACATGAGACCCGATTAGATTCGATGATGAATCATGCTCGTCCTAGCTAACTCACAGGAAACCTAGAGTGAAATCAGGGAGAGGTGTACCAACACCATAATACCCGAGGCATTATGTCGCCCACCTCCATTTGCATGACGCTAGATGAGGAATTTCTCGCAAGGGGGATTCTCCGTGACTGAAAAGATGACAATTGAAAGAATGCCCTCGTATTTTTGTTCGGTGGATTTCAAATGTACATTTGGATGAAATACATCCGGATGAAATCACCAAGGCAAACAACAGGATTAGTACAACCACGACATTTGGGTTTTGGTCTAGAACGAAAAAGAAAGTTAATTCTTCTTGAATTCAAGAGGGAGAACCTAAAGCACCTAATCTTATGGGGTTTCCTCTAAGAACACAAAAATCCTAACCTAATTCCTCTAACATCCAGACCTAGGGGGTTCTAGTAATGAATAATCACAAGTGCTTAAGGAATTTAACCTACGTGACGGTTGATCAAAGCGTTTCTCTCGTAGGTATGATTCACATGCACATTTCTCCCTTTCTCTCTCTGTCTCTTTTCTATCTTATGCTCGATTTCATAGGTGTGATTCACGTAGGATTGAATAATATGAATTAAATGGTATGTATGCAAATGCCTTTTCTTAATAAAATTGTCCTAATATTATTATACGAACCAATGTGTTAAGAAATTTAATCTATGCATCATTATCATCATTTCCATCCAAAATTTAATCAAAGTGACATATTTATTTAGTTCTTATCATAATTTCTAATCGATGGTGCTCGTAGGTCGCCTCCCGGAAACAGCCAAAAAGGAGGGGGAAAAAAAAACAGTTCTTTTAACGAAATTAAATATATGTTTTAAATATTTTTTTTTATGTATCGAAAATATTAATTATCTTAATTTTTCTTTCAAGTATCGAAAACGTTAACTTATCTTAATTAAATATTTTAATTTAGAATTTGCCCTGGAACCGGTCCCAGCCCATTATTTCAATAATTAAGAAAACGCCATGGCCAACTATTCCTCCCATCATTCTATTTCTTTTTTTAAGGATACTAAATTTGTTTTTTTTATAAATTGCAGATTATACAAATGAAGTAAAATTAAGAGTCCATTTGGTGCAGCTTATTTGATGCGGTAACGTTTTGAAAACGTACCTGATCTTTTTGGATAAACTTCGTTTTGATAGCTTATGCGTTTTCAAAACGCTGAAAGCAATATTTTAGACAAGTGCGGTAGCAGCTTCGGGCTGCGGTCTAGCTCCCCAAACAGATCCTAAATCTGACCAGATTCTTCAACGATAGCACAGCCAACCATAGAGAAAGAATCATAATTGTTAGTTCTCCTCCATTTAAAAAGATCGAGTGGCTACGAGTCAAGGACGTTGTTATGTATTACAATATTGTTATTAGTATTTATTGGACGATGGAAGCTGCCCTCAAAATTGTGATTTGTCAGCATGAATTTATTAGTACTATTTATTCAAAATTTTTAATGACGAAGTTAGAAAATTTTCAAAACAAGACAATAATCAGCCTTTTAAAATGTTTCTGATTAATAATTAAAAAAATTATAATTTATTAATGTAGAAAAAATATATAATGATAAAAAAAATTATAGTATATTTTCTTATATTCTGAATATTTAGAATAATTTTATCATTAATGATGCATCCAATCAAGAAATATTAATATATTAATTTAATTTTTTTTAGAATAATTTAGCATCATATTAGGTATAGCTTTCTTATATTTTAGCAAAATTTATAGAAAATAAAAAAAAATTTCTTATTTTTTAGATTTATTATATACTCGAAAAGGCAATTCTAATTTTACAAAAAATTACACATATTCAACAGAAATATTTAAACAACTACGATATTAAAGCATTGTGGTGCAATTTAATAGCTTTTTGAATAATAAAATTAATATATTGAATTTGTTAATTGTTGTATAATGACTTTCCTTTTGGTAGTTGGTGTAATTACATATGGATTAAGGGACCTTCTTGAAAAATGTAAGAAAATCTTTTACTAATTGTTCACTTAACATCTCGCTTTATTTAGAGAGAAGGAAATGATAGAATTTTTAAAAATTATTCAATGAGTTTGGAGGCTTTGATTGAGTATATTTATTAGACTATTAAATTGAAGAGTAGGGCATGGAAATTTAAGAACATTATGCTTTCTTATATCAAGGACCTTTACAACATCTAATCTACTGTGCTTCTTTTTTAAGCTTCTTCTATCTGGTTGAAGTGTTGGTTCTTTCTATGGAATATCTGATTTGCAATTATAGCAATGCTTGTAAGTTTTTACTGAAGGGCTGGAATATCTTCTACTTAGATTTATTATGTGGTGGAGTTTATACATATTTTTTAAACTTTTGGTTTTATTTTCTATCAAAAGGTTGGTTATTATAATCTTATTTTTGTCCGATTTTGAATTTTTCTTTCTTTTATTAACAAGTTTCTTCTGATATTGAACAAATGAATCTTCTTTGATCGAAATGGTAAGCTCAAATACTTGACTTTTGATAAGATTCAAGTACTTTACAATTGAGCTATGATGATTTCTAGTGTTTAATTGCGACTCAACCTTTTTCTAATATTTTTATTCATTTTCTTGGAAGGTGCCCTCAAGTGTTTGTGGGTGGAGATTCTAAGCTCTCCTCTTGTTGATGTTCCTACAGTTTTTTTTCTTTCCTTTGACTTGACACTTTTGAACGCTAAAGTACATCAACAAATTTGCGTCAGCCAAATCCGACGTCACTCTTATCTATATACACACCTAATACCTAAACTTCAATTTTTACATACATATCACTGAACTTTTATGTATATACTTACCTAACACCAAAACATCAATTTTTACATACATATCACATTACCTGTGCATGTTATACACCTAACGCCTAAACATCAATTTTTACATGCACATTGCATTTGAATGAAAAGAATGACACCAATATGCTTACTTTCTTCAATGCTTTTTGATAGGAGCACAGCTTAAGGATGAGGGGAGTTTCGGTAGTTTTTGTAAGCATGATCCAGTCGTTCCCTCCCCGGCTAGCTCTAATGGAGACTGTATCGCGAAAGTTTGTTCGGGAAGGCGAAGGTTTTGTGCAAAAACGTAAGGAAGAGGGAGAGGGAAAGGGGCGAGGGTTCAGAGCTTGAGAGGGTTTCGGGAAGAATGGAAGACCGAGAGACGAAGCGTGAAGAAATGAAATTTAGGTGAGCAGGACAAGTTATTTAGGTTATTTGCATCAAATTTCGTCTAATTTGTGTCAAACAAATGTCGACGCTAACAACTAAAGTTTTTGCGTCACTTTATTCGACACAACTTCAACCCCAACACCATCTCAACTCCAGTTGAAGTTTCACAGATTTCAAAATTTTTTTTGTTTTTTGGTTGAACTTTTTGATGCAAATCAAACGCAAAATTTACCGTAAAGATCAAAACTTATTATCTGCCAGTTAACAACCGCAAATCTAACCCTAAAATTTGCATCCAAAAATTCTGAGGTAAATATCATATGCTAATACAAGCTCCTTCTCTAATGGAAGAAGAAGAGTTGATATGTTCTCTTAGATTATACTTTTAATAAGTTTGGTTTCATTGAGAATGAAATTCTTTCTGAAGAATTTCTTCCACAGATTTACTTAAGAAGTTAGTAAGTTTATTTTTGGGCGTTGATTTTTAGTTTTTGCTTCCATCAATTTTTTTTTTGTATTGATAGTTTTATATTTATATTCATTTTATTTCTTTTTTAACATAATAAAGTTGGGTGTGACCGTCATTTTATCTAGAAAAAATATTTTAAAAATCATAAATCAAAAAACTTTTTTAATTGTGGCAATATAGGTGGTTCTTCATAAAATAATTAAACTTTAGTGTCGTACACGTATATATTAAGTCTAAAGGCTCATTTTATATATTATGTACAAATGTGCATACCTAAATACCACCTAATTATATATATATATATATATATATATATATATATATATATATATATATATATATATATATATATATATATATATATATATATATATATATAGAGAGAGAGAGAGAGAGAGAGAGAGAGAGAGAGAGTATTTTTCAAGAAAAGTATCATTTAATACTATAACAAGAGGAGAAGTCATCAAAATTTGTGGAAATAAGATTTGTTTTTTTCGGTTTAAATTTTTTTCCAGCTGAATATGAGGTTGAATTGTCGTTTTTAATTTTGCAATTGAAAATATAGCTGACAATTAACTAATATACTTTTCGACTGAAATAATGGTTGAGTTTTCAGTTGTTTTTTAGTTAAACTTTTTATCGGCTGACTTGATGCCAGAACATGAGCAGAAAAATACATACAACTGAACGTGTCGTCAAATTTTTGTTCATTTTAAGCTTGTAAAACCATCTTCTCCCCTTTCATCTTTGCTACATTCATCTCTTCATCTTGAAAACCTAATCTGCGCAGCCACACTAGTCTCCGGAAACCATCCTTGTCTGAAATCCACCAGACACAATATCACCCATGAACATCCCAAGGACCCCCTCGTCAAGCAATAAGCTTTATATCATATTACGCTGATTCGTCATTTCCCTGATAACCTAATCTTATTCTTCTTACAGGAACTTCTCATCCTGGGAGCCAAGCTGAGTAAAGTCTTGTCGGCCCGAGGACTATCAAAAGCAGACCGACAACCCTGACTCAGTATAGTCAGATGAGCAGGTTTTGCCCAATCAAAGCCCACTTATTCGGTCGACCAAGCCAGAGGGTAGTCGAGTTGTAGACACATACATGCAAATACCTAAAATGTCATGTAACGCCACCAATAAAACATGAGCAAACACATAACTTCACACATTATACATCTCATCTATAAATAGGATGACTAATCAACAAGACATATTACTGTGCATTCCTTTCTCTCTCTTTTTTCTCACGCTTAATTTATTTCTTAGGTGTTATTCATAAACAGAACGAGATACAACAATATGAATTAAGTGACATGTGTAAATACATTTTTTTATAATAAAATAATCATAATATTACTATAAGAAGCAATGTTTTTAGAAATTTAATCTGCACGTAATTATCATAATTTCTATCAAAGTTTTAATTCTTCTTTTCCTTTGAAGTTCCGAAAACAGTACTTTATATTAATTAAATATTTTATTTTAGAATTACGGCTCCCATAAATTTCAACGTCCCCAACAATTCCTCTTATCATTCTATTTTTAACAGAATACTAAACTAGGTTTTTAGAAATTGCAAATTATACAAATGAAGTAAAATGATATGTGGCCAGATTCTTCAAATATAATAAGTCGAAATTTTCTCTGGATCGGCCGGCTTCCCAGCCTTGCTGCATTATTATTCCACTTTTATCATGCATGCAGGCCACACGTAAAGTTAGGAAGGCATAGAAAATCAAGAGCAGAAAGCGCAAGAGAATCTAGAAAAGAAATCAGCCTCTTTCTCTCTCCTCTCTCTTAGGGGTGTAAACGAACCGAACACGAACGAACAGAGCTTACATTCGTGTTTGGTTCATTTGAAATTTAGTTTGTTTGAAATAAGCTCGTGTTTGAAATTGTTCGTGAAGTCACTGTTCGTGTTCGTTTCTTAACGAACGAGCCGAACACGAG
>NEWO01000097.1:244971-254978 GCA_003013225.1 Phalaenopsis aphrodite
AGAACTTTAAAAGCTCTCAATTTCCATATAACTAGAGACAATTTTTTTGTGTTTGGTCACTTAGTAAACAATGATAAGAACAAATAAATTCATATATATGATTCTATCTTATGAACGTTGCCTCTTATGTCACAAGAAAGATGGACATCCACTTTTAGTAAGGATTTGGAGGCCAATTAAAGTGGTGTGATCAGTCATTCCTTCAAAATGAAGATGTAGGGGATTGAATTCATTTTCTTAGAAGTGATAGGTGATTTGTTGAGGAGCTACAAAAGGCAATCAAGACAATTTTTCTCTTAAGAGTGAGGGGAGGATGGGTGACTAGGAATTAATATATAGTCTAATATTATTTTATAGCTCAAAGTTGATGGTTGTACAAATTTTTAAGATGCTTGATTATAAGCGGTTATGATTGGTTTTAGTTTAAGATAAAATGTTGAAACAACAAAAAGATGATGATATTTGTGTTTATGTTTTAGACATCAATGTATATCAAGCCGTGTCATAAGCCGATGAGGCCATGGATGTGGTAGTGTAGAGGGTACCACATCGACACCGCCTGCAGTCCCAATTACCACACCAGTTCCTTCACCAGTCATGACCTCAACACCATTACCACCACCAACAACTTAGCTACCACCGCCACTACTACTACCACCACTCATGACCACGACACCACCACAATCACCAGCGATGACCACAACAACACCAACACCATCATCATTAGCTGCTATTGATGCACCAACGGTTTCATGTAGCACGCACAACCGCCATTAGCTTAGAGCAGTGGGGAAGACATAAGTTTTAATTCAATGCCCACATTACTGTGTTTTTAAATTTAATAAGGAACTAATTACATGTTATTTTCAAATTTAGTCCCCTTGCACAGGCCATCAGTTCCATCTGAGATATAATTTGGAGCAAGTATGACCACCCATACTTTTCTTGGATGGAGATCTCGATAACAGTTCAGGAGATATGGTTTGGTGAGTTTAAGGTAAAACCATAACACCCTAATTATATTCATGTATTTATTTTTATGAATCTAACAATTTCTAATTCAATTCATAGTAGTAACGGTCCTGGTTTCCCGAGGAAGAGGAGCACATTTATAGAAACTTCGAGCACAAGGGGAGCGATTGTCTGAGATACCAGTTTGATGATATACACCAGACACATGCATGCTCTTTGTGGCTAAGCGAGGATGTTTTTGTCGTACTTCTCAAGTCCTGGGACTCTCTCGAGTATCAGATGAAAAGGGGGCTAGAAAAGCTGAATCGCCGCTCTGTTTGTAGGGGGCATGGGGGTCTTAAAGCACACCTGTGGAATCCTCCCACATACAGAGTAGAAGAGTAGGCTGGTAGGATGTTTTTTTTTTATTAGGTCTTATTTTACATTAAATATATATTAATTATTCCTTTACACTAACAGATACTCGTGAAAGAATGGGATCCAACTGTTGCAGAGTTACACGAGCACACCCACAAGGGACGTTCTGACCAGTCATAAGAGGATGGCAGATCACAAGCAACGCTGGTAATTCACAAGATTAATCAATATTAAATTTAGAAAAATATCAACATTTATTTAATCTTTGTCCCTCCCTCCCTCCCTCTCCCTCTCTCTCTTTTGTCCCAAGCATAATTTATTCCATGGCTGTCATTCATAGATGAATCATGATTCAACAATATGAATTAAGTGGTATGTGTAAATACTCTTTTCTTAATACAACAGTCATAATATTATTATAAGAAGCCATGGAATCAAATGTGGCCTGCTTATTCAACGATAGTATGGTCTACCTTAGGGAAACAATTAGAATTATATAATTATTAGATGCGTTATTTGTGCCTTTTTCCTTGGATCTGCCGGTTTCCCAGCCTTGCTGCATTCTTATTCGTGCAGGCCACATGTAATGTTAAGAAGGGATGGAAAATGCAGAGCAGACAGCGCAAGGGAATCTGGAAAATAAATCAGTCTCTCTCCTTATGTTTTACCTTATTATTATTAGTATTTCTTGGACGGTTGATGCTGCCCTCAAAGTTGTAAATTGAATGGATGAATATTGATGATTTTTCAGGATGAATTTTTCAGCACTGTTTATTCAAATTCTTTTCCTAGAGTTGCTAATAATAAATGATGCCAGTTAGAAAATTTTCAAAGCAAGACACAACTCAACTTTTTAAAAAGTCTTTTTATTATTAATAGTTTTAAAGAAGTTATAATTTATTCTATAAAAAAAATCTATAATGAAAAAAAAAAATTATAATATCTCATCTAATATTATGAATGTATTGAGTGAATAAATTATATTAATACCATTCAATCTAAAACTATTTTTAAGATTTCAGTATCTATTATTTTTATTTTTTTTGCATTATTTAACATTGTGTTATTTAAAGTTTTGTTATGTTTAGCAAAAAAAAGAAGCTTTTTTTTTTGTTTTTTTAGATTTATTGGACTTATTATATGCTCGAAAAGTCAATTCTAGTCTTACAAAAAATATCACATATTCAACTAAAATATTTTAATGAGTACAATATAAAATTCTGGTAGAATCTAATTATTTAAAAAAAAATAAAATTAATGTATTGAATTTAATTTATTATTATTTTTTTTAATTTTAGTCATGTTTCCTTATGGAATTCATGTCATGATTTATCGAAAAAAAATTTTACAATGGTTGTCGGCTATCAAACACAACCCTATATTTTTTTGCATCCAGAGCGGGTCTATTATGGAAGCTATACATCATGGGAGAGTGTTTTGGTCCCCATTTTATAAGTAATGAGGATGCACAAGTGTATGCAAATTACAGTGGAATAAAGTTGATGTGTCATAGTTTAAAATTATGGAAGAGAGTAATTGAACATAGGTTCCAAGAGAAGTCATTTGTAGTTTTATAAAGAAGAAATGTGTTTATATAACTTATATTCAAGTCATTAAAGATATGTGTACTAGAGTTGTTATTTGTGTTTAAATAGTAGGAGGATTGATCAAGCATTTTCCTATTTCAGTTGGACCACATCAGGGATCGACTTTAAGCCCATATCCTTTGCCTTAAGTAAAAAAGCCCCTAAAAAAAAATTAAAAAAAAAAGGAACCTGGGGGAAGTTTTTCCGTGAAAAAAACCCTCCTGAGGAAAAAAACAAAAAAAAAAGTCAAAAAAAAAACTGAAATAAGGAAGGCCTCAATAAAAGCCGAAAACCCTTGGGTGAAGAAAGCAAAAAACAAAGCAAGGAAAGGAAATTTTGTAGTACTAGCTTTAGAGGAAGAGTTGTAACTATGGGTGATTAAATAATTAAAAGATGTGAGATTTTAGATATATTGGTCTACTGCTCAAAGTGATTGTGATATTGATGGGGATCTTATTAATAGAATTCAATTTGGTTGGTTGAAGTGGAGGAATGTATCAGGGCTATTGTGTGATAGAAAAGTACCGCTTAAACATACAAAAAAAAATTATAAGATGACAGTGAGGCCTGCAAAGCCAAAAGGGGCAAAAAAATGGCCAAAAGTAAACGGTGCGGAAAAAAAAAAGCCTAAGGGGAAGAAGGGCCTGAAAACTAAAAAAAAAAAGCAAAAAGAAATCAACCAAGAAAAGGTTCGGAGAACCCCAAAGAACAAAAAAAATTAGAGAAAGTAGTCTTAGATAGTTTGGGCACATTAAAAATTGACCATCTGATGAATCGGTTAGGAGAGTAAATGTCTTGGATTCGACTTATGCTAAGAAAGGGAGAGGTGGACCAAAAAAGACTTGGGCATATTGTATTAAAAGCGATCTTAATTTATTAGAATTAAATGAAAATTTGACAGTTAGTAGGATGCAAAGGAAAAAAAAAGGATTCATATAACCGACCCCATCTAATGAGATAAAGGTTTGTTATTATTATTGTTGTACTCATGTATCAATAAGGGTGCTACTAAAATAGCTAATATGACCTTCAAATAAAATTGATTTTTTTTTTTTAATTTGAAATTCTCATATATAAATGCATCATTGGCTGATTTTTTTCCGCTATTTATTTAAAAAAATTAACAAATATAAATAAAATGTTTTATCTTGAGACGCACTCTACCTTAGCTAGTCAAAATAGTTATAAAACCAATTGAAATTAAGACATCATCTTTTACTTTTGAATTTACTTCAAGAAAAATCATATTTATGTGGCTAACATGGGTCTTTATGGAAGTATATATATATTAATCAAATTTAGACTTAAACATTTGAATCATTACTCACAAATTAATGTGCCAAATTCAAGATCCATAAAGAGAATTTTATAAATATACACTTTGATTTTTCAGTGATTCAATCTCCATGAAATATTAATTTTGACTTCATTTTTCGTTATCCTCATCTTTGCACTTGTTGATTACTTTGCTTTTGATGTCTTTTTGCAAAAAAAATTTCATGGCTAAAGTTTTGTTAAATCAAATAAAATCTCTCTATAAATCACACTGGACACCAAAATCTATAAATTTTACTAAAGAGGACCTTCGTTTAACATTTAAAACTTAGATAAAAATACTATGTGAAATCCGTTAATAAAGAAATAAATAAATATTACTATATATGAAAATTAATTTTTGAGAAAAAAATCAATATAAAATTTGACGGTAGAGGACTTTAAAAGCTCCCACTTTCAATATAACTAGAAACAAAATTTTTGTATTTGGCTATTTAGCAAACAAAGATAACAATAAATAAATTCATATATATGATTCTATCTTGTGAATGATGCCTCTTATGTCACAAGAAAGCTGGACATCCACGTTTAGAAAGGATTTTGAGGCCACTAAAAGTGGTGTGACCAGTCATTCCTTCAAAATGAAGATGCAAGGGATTAGTGACAGGTGATTTGTTGTGGAGCTAGAAAAGGCAATCAAGACAAGTTTTCTCTTTAGAGTGAGGGGAGAATGGGTGACTAGGAATTAGTATGAAGACTAATATAGTTTTATATCTCAGAGTTGATTGGTGTACTAATTTTGTCATATATTATGCAGATAGAAATTTTGTATTTTAGGCATTATATAGAATAAATAATAACGGATGGAAAAAATAACAAAAATATTTGTGTATGATATAAATCAGACTTTATCTATCTTATCCTAAAAATAAAATGCAACTTGAAACTTCACATACTTGACATGTGCATGTAATGAGCGTATTTTTTATCATTATTCTACATTTTTGTAGGTTTAAATTGTGCTTTGTGGAATATTTTAGTGTTTTGATGTAGGATTCGGGGAAGGTGGACTATAGAATGAAACGTGAGAAATAGTGAATCGGAGCTAAGTGGTGTTCTGACGCGTAGGTGCTAGATACATGTCATGTCGTGCTGTAAAACGAACCGTTGGAAAGTAGGTGTCGCGATAATGGTACCTAGGCGTCAATTTCCCCCCTAAAATGTGCCCAAAAGACCCGAGAGCCTGGAAAGTAGGCGCCACGCTTGCAACGCCTAAGCGCCACACTACCAACACTGAGGCGCCAAAACCTGAGTGCAATTGAGAAACCATGACTAGCGTCAAAGTGCCAGCCAGTGGCCCCTAGGCACCAGTCTACGCAAATTAGCAGTTGATGCAGTTGGGATGCATCTCTTCACCAAAGTATAAAAAAGATGCAAACAAAAAAAAGAGTAGTTTTTTTGGCATTTATTAGCATGGAGAATCTTAAGATAGGGCTAGAGAAGATTTTCAACTCGCAACAAGTGCATGAAAGTGAGTTTAAGGAGTTTTTGAGAGACTGTGGTAGTATCATCATCAAACAAAGTGAAAAAAAGGGAGATGAGTACTTTGGGAAAGTCTTATGTAATTTATTTCATTTCAATTATTGAAAGACTTCTATGTTTGATTTCTTCTTTTAATTACTATGTTTATGTTGATGTGTATGAGCATGAGTAGTGAGTAGTTCTTTGTTTCTCTTATGAATTGGTGATGTGGGATTGTTGAGTGCGAACTTTCTTTTGTGATTCAATGTTTTAACTTTGATGGTGAAGATTATCCTTTTGAGCTTCTTTTACTTTCATTTTGGTGAAGTAAAATGTTCATAATTATCTTGAATTATGAAATTTGGGAGAAATCAAAATGGAATGATTAAGTTAATCACATTAAATTAGGGGAGTAGAAATATTGCTTGTGGGTTAGTGCAAAATTTTAGAAAGAAATAATTATTTGGGCCTAAAAGTTGGATTTAGGGAACTAATCCAAGATTTCCTAACCTAAATTTCTTAGACTACTAGAAGGGGATAAGGACGAGGGTTGATCTCATTCGTCACTTATTTGTTGAATCGTTTTTTTTTTTCACTTAATGTCTTACTGAACTTGCTCAAGAGAGATTCTCTTAAGCATTTGAAAATCATTGAATTTCCCCTATTTCGAGTATTGGATCTTTTGAACTTGATAATTTAGGAGTAGAAGTTTTATCCATTACCAAAATTTCAACATTTCACGCTAGGAAAAACAGTCATAAACTAGAACTTTTTCTTGTGTAGTTTGCCTTGCTCTCTATGAAATAGCACCCTGAACTCTATTCTCTATACTACTTGTATGACACGTACACTTGCATGAGTCATCAGTGCTTCACAACAATTGATTTGTATCAATTTTTTGGCACCTTTGTCAAGGAACACAATGGTGAATTCTAAATAAAGGAAATTTTAGTCAAACTTCTAGGGTCTAGATTTGAAAGCCATTAGGTTACATCGCCACTTGTCATTCAGTTTTGTTTTTTATGTTTATATACTTAAAAAAAGTCCAAAAATATCTTGTTAGTTCAATAGTTAATTCTGAGGGCTTGTATCGTGCTCTTTATTTACTACAAAACTCTCGATAATTGATTGTTGTTTGCCTTTGAACTCGTGTTTAATGGGTGACATTGTTGTTGTTTCTATTTTCTTGAAAGTTGGTGCACCTTGATAGCATAGGGTCACTTTATTGGTCTATATAGTTGGTGTATGCATAGTTCTGGATCTTCCAAACTTGAACCTTACAACCTTGAGTTAGAAAGAAACAAAAAGAAAATCAAAAAATTAAAAAGCATTCAAAAGGCATTAGAAGAGATGACTCACTAACCTTAGGAAGAACTGCATGTGCATCAACCTAATGAAATCCCACAGTTAACTGATAGTTTTGTGACACTTTACCGCAGAACTGTGACACTTTTTCGATAGACTGCAATACTTTTCTACGAATGTTTTCATCGATTATATAATCGATAGTCAAGTTATGCTTAAAAATAACATGTTTTTGGTTCTATAGTGATGGTTATGATACGTCGGTTAATGCAAATCGTTGTTAAATCTATCGATAATTTAATTAACAATAAATGTTTTTGCAGCGTCAACTTTATCATAGCTCAACCGTCGGTAAATATATTACCTTCTTTTATCCGTTATTACCGAGACTAATAAACTAAATTTCTATAGTGCAAGCAAGTCCTTCAATGAGCTACGCTCCTCCAACTAAGATTGTTTCTAGTCTCCTCCAACTAAGATTGTTTCTAGTAGATTTAAAGAAAAAATATTTGATGCAATGAGAGCTTAGTATGTTGAATAACTGGAGGGAAACCACCAAACATAGAAGCTCAGAAACTCTTTGGTTTATCAGTCGAAAAATAAAAATATCCACTGAAATTTCCATTTTTTAGATGGATTAGTGTTCCGGAATTGGCATAACTTTGTGCAGTACCGTAAGAGCAAGGAAATGGATTCCCACCATGTCTGATTTTCTGATCACTTCTCTATTAATTAATTACTAAGTGCATCCCTGTGGATTACGCATAGAACTAACAAATATTTTAACATTAAAACAAACAAACAAAAAAAAAGTTTAATTATATATATGCTATCCCAGATGTCTTCTTTTATAATGCTGCAGCATATTTAATAGAAGTGGGCTTCGACTCCTTCAGGACCTGCAGTTGACTCAACCTCCACACTAAACATAATTTCTTTTATTTACTTCTCATTAGCTATAGCAGTCAAAAATATATTGCATCTTCAGAGACTAAGTATAAAATAAAAGCCCAGTTAGTCATGCGAAGCTTCATCAAAATAACCAATAGTCATAAAGTTCAGTCCATATGGCTTAAAACTCAGGGGGGGAGAGATTCGAAGAAGAAGTGTTAAGATTTTCCACAGTTCTTTCCAAAGATAAGAGCAGAGGAATCTCTGCGCCACAGAGAACCATTTGTCAAATTTTAATTTTTATAATAAAAATGGCATCTTGCAAACCGCACCCACTGCCTTATCAATTCTGATGTAATCACAAAAAATATCAAGCATAAGCATGCGTCCAAAAGTAAATAGATCCAACATTCGCTTTCACCAGTAGCAAATAGTTTGAGAGATTACACCTGCAAAGAAGAAATATAAATGTTTAATGAGTTACATAAAGAGAAGATTATTCACTAAAGTAAAATTTATTTTAAAATATTTAAGGAAATATATGACCAGTCAATTAATCAGTCATTTACATAGTCAAATCTAGGGTTGTTAAAATGACTCGTTGTTCGCGAACAGTTCATGTTTGGCTCGTTAAGACGCTCGTGTTCGATTCGTTCGCTAAGTTATCGAACCGAAAATAAACAATTTTTTTTTATGCTCGGTATATAAACGAGGGCTTATTTTGGCTCGAAATACCACTCATAATATATATAATGATTATTATTTTTAAGAAAATTATTTGACTACAAGGCTACAAAAAATTATAATTAATTAAAAATATTACTTACAAAATAAAATATATTAAATTATATTTAAATGATATTTTAATATAAATAATAATATTTAAATCTTGCCCCAGCCCTTAACATTATAAGGTTGCATGACAAAGATTGTCATAGAAATTCTTTGTTGGCGAACAGCTTATGTTTGGCTCGCTAAGCTAAAGAGTTAAACACAAACGCATTTTTTGTGATTGAAATATAAACGAGCCGAACACGAATAATAATATTTTTTAATGAGCTGAACACGAGCTGAACCTGGGCTCGCTCGTATTCGGCTCGTTTACACCCCTAGTCAAATCTATCTTTTCATACATAGATAAAATGCTCTAGATATAAATATAAATGTTTATGTGTGAGATATGCAAATTCATGAGAACCTCATGCTACTTATGTAAATTTCCCTTTATTAAGAAAAAAATTCAGCTTTAATAAGATTTCCTCCCATTATTAAAGTAGTCGCAGGAACTGCCATTAATCATCATCAAGATAGTCAATTATTATAAGTTCTACCAACTATTTGTGTATGGATTTAAAGTTTCATCCTTTCAGTCAATTATACATTAAATTTCAAGAGAATGTGTTGATTAACCATCGTTAAATCAAATAAAGAGGCTATAATAACTTTGAATTGTGGTTAAATATTACTTTATTATTGAACAAACTAATTAATTTTACTTATATTTCATAATGCTGTAATGAGAAAAACGACACTATTTGACTTAGCGAACATACACCATTTGCAAAGAACCCAGAGTTAGAAAATTGTTGATTTCCAAATATTTAATCATACATAGTTCATAAGAATATGCTTAAGAAATTATTTTGGTCACACAAACTAAATAACAATCAACCACTTGAAAAAGGTGATCACTAAAATATATAAATTTATACTTAGATTCCTAGAAAATGATGGCAGGCTATAAGATTTCTTACTGATATTATTAAAAAAAAATGGATTATAATTCATAGTTTTTAAATTAGAAAATGCTATTATTTTAGAACTGGTCAGTTCAGCATTACAGTAAGCAAAGTTTCTAAGGCATTCTCATTCTGTGATAGAAATGGGAATTATCTGGAAGAATAACTTAGAGAAGGCATTTAATGCTTCTATTCGCAATTGAGAGTAGTTCAGTTGTGCTTGTGGAAAGACGACAAGATGAAAACGCAAGGCAGGCAGAAAATACGAGCTATGGAAAAGGCTAAAGAAAGAATACTAACTGACCAGAAGAGATTCATTTCGCGGAGATTTAATGGAGGAAATATTATCTGAATTCTTATA
>NEWO01000097.1:256288-340205 GCA_003013225.1 Phalaenopsis aphrodite
TTATTTTAAAAGAAAAGGCAAATTTTTTTAGTGGGTGCGGATATGGAACCATGCAAGGTAGGCCAACTCAAGGATTCATAAAACATTGAAAAGAATATTATCATCCAAGTCATTTGTACAAATATTAAAAAAACATTTAGAGTTTTACAAAGAGAAATTCCACTAATTTAATGCTTAATTTTAATCATACTAATTGTAAAACATGTTATAAAACTATTTGAATGTTAAACTTGGCATGACCTAACAATGATCTAATTTGATCAAATGTTACAAATTGCAAATCTCCCCGTCAACCTATATGTTATTGATACAAACAAAATCAACAATGGTGCCACCACTGATAGAAGTGATTCAAAGTAACATAATCCTCAAAGATGGACTCTATGGCATCAATGAGCCTTAGCTTGTGAAATTAAGGAATATTGATCTTCTCCAAAATTTCATAGAGTTACATTTCAACTGATTGTTTGTTGCATTGCTAAAGTCAAATTATTTTTGAGAGATAATAAAGAGCCTCATGCTATCAGTAGTGATGATATAATGTAGTTTTAAATCATCAAATTTCATTTTGACTTTACCAAAATCTTTCCAAAATTGTAAAAGAATGAAAATGAGATCAAATTATCTTTAATAATGTATTATGAAGTTTCAAATCATCAAATTTCATTGTGAATTTTTAGCAAATATTTTTATTCCACTTAGAAAGATATGAGAGGTTATGAGTGCCAATAATTTTCAAATTCTTTCTCTTCCCTCTAGTTCGCAAATGTCCTACTTCCAATTTTTTTGGAGCTTTTACTTAATTTAAAAAGTCATTAATACACACACACACACATACACCTTCAATTACAACCACTAGCATACTTGTCTAATAAATATTATATGAAACAAAATATTGACTTCAATGCTCATCTTATATTACTTCAATTATTTATGTGAATGACATGACTTCAAGATAAAGATTTTCTAGTTTAAGAAAGTTGTTGAAATTAGAAGGAATTGTGATGCACAAAAAATAAACTTTATTGATGGTAACTTTCCTAAACTCGTACTTTCCTACATTTAATTACCATATAGTATACTACTTAGTTAACAATTGTTTAAATGTTGAAACTTAAATATCCCTCTTAAAGGCTTCTTCCACCAACCACGACTATTCCTTAGGCTCTGCAATTAGGCCACTAATCTATGAGACTTCCACTTATTCATCTTGCACTAATTTTAAATGAAGACTAGGGGAAAAAAGTCCCTCATAGTTTAATTATAATATTATATTTAGTGGCCATGTGTAATGGTTTGTGTAAACCTATTCAATGTTAACTTAGTGTTCCCGCCCTAAGTTGCATGGTTCTTCCTTTGGTTTGTATAGTCACAAATTAACTTAAATAGATTCCCAAGAAACCATCCTAATTCTTATTAACCGACTTAATTAGCCTAAAATGCCCTTCTTATAATGCCCATAGCATTAAGACTTTTGCTTTACTATTTCCTTATTTTTTATTATTTTTTTCTTTTTTGAAGTATTTCACTAAGTTTTTTTTTCTTAACATTAAATAAATCCTCTTTTTAGTGGCTAAATTTAGCCATTTTTTTAATATTAGCTTCCTCTTAATATGATTTAATTATTGTTAAATATTTTCAATTTATTTTTTGGCTATCAATTATGATATTTAGTGTCATCTTTTGAATTCTTATTTTTAATGAAATTCATATCATTAAATTTATCTCAAGGATATATATTGATTGTTTTAGATAAATTAGCTTATCTTGATTTTAAGAGAATAGAAAGGTGCATTACTAGATCTAATGACATTATTTCTATTTATGTTAATTGATTAAATTTGCATGTTAACAAATTGAAAATTTTCTAGCTGAAACTAAACCCTTACTTTTCCTCATATACTACAATCAACTTGCTTTTGTCTTTTATTATAATAATTTTGAATTTTTAATAAACATATTTAGTTCTTCATAATGTTGTTAATAAATAAATATTGAACCATCAAATAAAGCTTTTATTAATTAAATTTGGGTACTTAATAAATTTAATCTCTAGGAGATTTTATCTTATAGTCTACAATTTATTTATTATTCCATGTACTTGTATGTCTATAATTTGTAAAAATGAAGGCATAAAACTATTCTATATTTATGAAATCATGATATATGAAAATGCTTCCTAATTTGTTTCAAAGAAAAAAATTCAGATCAATTATCATAACTAATGCTCATGCTAGGAGAAACATGATAAAATTTAATCTAAAACCAATCATATCAATAAAGAACAAAAGCAATTCAAATTCAAATGCTTTATACAATGGCATCCTTGTCCTCCTACATAAAGAGGTTATTACGAAAGGCAGAGAACAAGGTAAGAGAAAAAGTTGCGATAGAAAAAAATATTTCAAGATAAAAGAAAAGTGAACATGAATTCAAAGCTCATCTCCATTGTTTTTTTTTTTTTTTTTTGTAGAAAATCATTATATGAATTAGTTTAAAGTCTATTTCAAAGGACAAATAAAAAAATAATGGGTGTGAAGCAATATATAAAAAGAAAATGTCACACTAAAGTTCTAAGAATCTTTATTCCATACAAGCTAAATAATAATTAAAGGAAGGTCCAAAATAATAAAAATGATTGGTATGAGCCTCATACATATGAAATATTAAAAACAAAATAGTACTAAGCTAAGCAGAATAATTATGTTTAGAGTGGGTGATGAGGTAATGTACTTTCATGATTATCTTGGTATGCCTCAATCACAAAGTTATGAAGTTTGTATAAGGCTTGATGATTTAATAATTAGTTAAATAAGTTTGTTTCTTGTGTTGGTTACTCTAATTATTTAATTATAGTTAAGAATGTTTTTGAAAGAAATACTTAGTTCACTAGTGAAGTTGATGTGGTTGGATAATAGATCTTTATCATTTAACTCTCCCTTAGTGCATTTAATCATTACCTAGCTTATTGAATTTGATTAATTTTTAAAACTTAAATTAGCCTAAATTGATGCTATTAGGTCCTTATCAAGTCAAATAGATTCTAAGTGACGACTCCCCCTTTGTTTTAGGGGAAACTTTTAGACTTATTTATTGGACAAATATACTAAACCATATTTTATCATTACTGAAATATTTAAATCATGCTTACACACATATTATGTCCTAATAAAAGTCCCTACACCCACTTGTTTGTACCAATCAAATATTTTACTTTCCTCCAAATATCTCAAACACCTTCACCTTCACACTTCTTACCCTAGATTATAAGTTAATATTATATGATAAAGCCATCTTAAATTTCAAACATCTACACCACTTAAAATACATTCCCTAAAGCATTGTTCTACATTATTTCAAACAAGCACAAACTTGATTATTCTTAGCATTTCTTTTTTTTTCAAAACTCTTTAAACACTTCACATTTCTACCAAAAGCTCTAGAGAACATCTTAAGACAATAAACTAAAAACTCATATTCATTTTAAGCTATTAATCTCAACAATGGGCATCCAACTACCCATAGTAAATCCCCTCCAAATTATCTTAAGGTGCCCTGATTCAATGGGGGTACCAAAGCATAAACATAATTTTAAGCATGCATATCAACCAAGCTCACAGTGCTTCTTAAGCTACTTTTATTGGCTTTAGGAAATTCTTGGAGCTTAGAACACATGTAAGGAATGCATAGATTTCATTAAGTATTTAGTTTTATCACTCATTGTTGACACCTTGAACATTGTTAACTTGTTGAGGTGGTAGTTGGAGTGGTTAACATGAAAAGGTGGATGGTTAAGATAATTTTGAGCAATAATTATCTCTTAATATATTCCTCTTACTTTGGAATTAGTCAATCCAATGAATTAATTTTAATCACCTCTTAATTACTCCTAAGCCTTAAGATAATGAAAATTTTAATTTAAAATTTCATTATTGGATTATTATTAATGCTAAAGTGGAAAATGGACTCTACTAATCTAACTAATTAGGCCTAAAAGCAAGTACCAATGAGTTATTAATTATATCAATATGAATCAATTTTATTTTAATTAGCTCAATTAGGACATTTCAATGGTTCAATTGAGTTAATTGGCATGTGTTTGACCCATTAAAATCTAAAGAAGGCGATAAATTTAGGGCTAATTTGGCTATTTTAACTTAACTTTTCAAGATGGCCTAAGTATGGGCTCACCATGGATTAATTAAGTTTTTGCAACTTTTTGGGCCAGTCTAAAGGTTGGTTTATAAAGCTTCTCTTACTCGCCTAATTTAAATTAAAGAGAAATCTCTTTTATGGCTTGATTTTATCTTTTAAAGTTTCCAATGATGGGAGGCATTTTGTTGATAGGATGTGATTCTTTAAGGCACATATTTACATGAGTGAACAAGCAACTAACTAATTGAAGAACAAAAGTGATGAATGTGGCAATTTGGGGAATTATATCTCAAACCATTATGGTGATCATACGGTCATTTATATTATTAATATTTATTATTTTTGAGAGAAATGGTAATTCTTATTATACCCATTATGTCAACTATAGAATAATCAAGGTGTGGCTTATAAATTATATAAGAAGTGGTCATATCATGTATTATAGGTGGTTGAGCAAATCAACAACAATTATTATTGTTTCAGCTTTAAAATGGAATATGCAAGGATTAATAAAAGAGTTTAATTAGAGGGGACCAATGACATTGGGCAAAAAAATATAAACATCTTAATGATAACTTTTTTTTTGTTAGAGTGGAATTAAATATTTAACCTTTGGAGACTGTCCATGCATTTAGCCGTACAAGTCAAACATTGTTCTCATTTGTGTTGAACTACTCCAAATGAGCTAGTAATAAAAATTGGACTTGATTAGCTATTGACTAGACCATTTCAAAGATCACATGATCAATAGTTAAATCAATTCATCTTTGTGTGAACATCTTTTAGTTTATCATCATGGCTTAGTAAGCCAATCATGCAAGTCTCTAAGTTTGATACTCACATGAGGATGCTTTTACTGTGGGATGAAGAATAAGGTGTTGCAGCTACATAACATAATTAAAATATTTATTAAAAAATTTTATGGCATCTTTTCTACTATTATTATGGAGGATAACCAAATTATTACAATTGACTTTGATTGATCAATTTTAAGAAACGAATATACAATTTTATTAAAATTAATTTCTTGCACTGTTGAATGTCTTTATAGTTGAATTGCTAATTTTTTTATAATGATATAATATTTGTTATGATAAAGACTATTCCGTAGAACTTCTGTTGTTATGATTTTTTTTTACAAGATCATCTTTTGATTTTATTTTACATTTTTCGAGTTAGATATCTCGTAGGCAAAGTCTTGGAACTATTGATCCAGTATGCTTTTCGACCTACTGATTATAATAGGTAAATTTTGTCGATGTCAAATAGTCAATCAAATTCAAGTAATCAATAGGAGGAATGTGATGTTAAAAATGGATTAAACTATATAAATTTATTGTGAGAAAGAAGAAAATAGTTCAATATTTGAGTACTTTCCCTAGGGATGAATTGTTGAATTTGACGGCCTGTTAAAACTGTTGGGCTTATTCTTATAAGTTGGGTTTAAATGGATCACGTCTAAAAATTGCAAACTGGAGTTGCTAAATGGAATCTGGCCCACGTTTGATGTCGCAATTGAGCCGGTGTTATTTGGCGATTGGATCAGGAGGCGGCGGCGGTAGGCCGACCCAATGGCGTTTAATAAGAGAAATAAAGAAAAGAAAAAATTTATCAAGAATATCTTAATATATTTTATGTCAAAACATATATGAAAACATATATGGGACATTAATTTCTTACATTGCATGTAATTCTTTAATATAATTAAATTACAAGATAAGGCTTTAAATCATTAAACAAACACTAGTAAACAAATTGTGAATGTCACATGAAGTTAAAGATATGTATAATAAAATTAGCATGATGGTAAAAATTTTTAAAACAAAATACTAAATTTTCTTAAATAAAAAATATACATAAAATAAAATAAAATAAAACAAATAAAGGTTTACAAGAAAATCACTCAATTTACATGTCTAACATCTAAACTTATATATATATATATATATATATATATATATATATATATATATATATATATATATATATATATATATATATATATATATATATATATATATATATATATATATATATATATATATATATAATTTTATTTATGTTAGAAAAATTTAGCTGGTAGAAATATAAAAAGTAAAATTTCAATGTCGGTATGCAAATACATAAGAATTGGTAGCATGTAAATGCCCTGAAACGCTTCACAGGCGGAGTCTTTTGTCCGAAGTGGGAGACGTGGGTTTGGATAAGTAAAAGAAGAGCATTAAAATTGTTCGGTCTTCGAACTTGATTAAGAAATTGGGCCATTTAGCTTTCAGATTTACTGTTTATAGGTTAAAATAATTGTACGGAGTGCATGAGGGGAAATTATATCCTTTATACGAGGAGAAAATATTGCATCTGAAATCTGAACGTAGGCAGCATATGAACAACAGACGCGATACATCGAGTGAAGTTTCTTTTTTTCTCTTCCGCTTTTTCGGTGAATCGCGCCTATTGTCCAGACGCTGTCTGCGTCCGGACTCCGGACGCAATATTTTGTTTTTTCTTTCTTGAACTCGTCACAAAATAAAGTGAAATAAATTAAGGGGCAACAAGAAGAAGGTTTGGTGTTAGTTTTCACATCATAGAGTTTTCTTAAAAAATCAATCTATGTAAATCCACAAAATAGGCATTTAGATAACTTAAATAAATATGCATTTTGCACATCAAAATACTAACAAGTAAATCATTGTAATAAAAAAATCTAACATAAAAAAGTATTCGGATGTTGTAGATAAGTTAGAGGTCTCAAGTGCGTGACTTGTATGAATAATATGCAATAGTGCTATCCAAATATGCAAGTTTTAAGATACTGAGACTAAAGGTGTCAAACATTGACCCAATATACCAACTCAACCCAAACTCGACTCTAAAAAACCTGGCTTCAGGTTACTTTTTGAGGTTAGGAATCTTTACTCGTTTAATTTTTCCGGTTAGGTTTGGATTGATCCGCCAACCCAAAATTGTCTCTCTAATCCCAAATATACCTATTAACCTAAAATTAACTTGAAATCAACCTGAATTTGGCCATATTAGCTATTATGACTTATGTTAAACAGGTTATACATGTCAAATTCGATAGCGAGTTGAAGTGGGGCAGGTTCGAGTTGGATGTGAGTCAAGTCGTTTCATGGCATGTCTATTTCAAGTCAGACTCAAACCTGACATGTAAACCAGATCTGACACTCTAACTTAAACTATCAATAAGAATAAAAAAAGCGTCGATTATATATATAATAATGTTTAGGTGATCTACAATGTTATGATTATGTATCGCCCCTTTTTTTTTGGTCCTTACCTTCGAGCACTTAGACCTTATGCGAGCATAAAAATTGTACTTAATTTCAACTCCCTTATTAGTTATTTATGGACAAATTATCTACTTTAGTCAACTAGCTTGAACTTACTTCAAAAGATAAATAGACCTTTCAAACATAATAACTAATCGTAGCCTAGTCACCATATCCCTAGACCCAGCCAAATCTTAGTCTTGCTAAAGGACACAGAGAAACACCAAACAACTTCCAACATGAAATAGAAATTTTTCCTATTTCTAAGCACTACATAACATTAACCACACCCATCCTCTTATTCAAAGCCTACCACCAATACTTTATTTTGTATGAGAGCAAGTCTGGGAATAGAAAGAAAGGTACACCAAGAAGGCCACAAGAGAAAGGATAACACCCACACCCAACTTGACTTCATTTATGCTTATAACTTTGTCATCTGTAAGTGGGGAAATCTATTAATTTTATTTATTACCATCTAATTATCTTTTATGGTATTATTGTCCTTCATGTAAGACTAGTTTTTCAAATTAATATTAAATTGCTGCATGAAATCCAACTAGTACTCCAGCAATAAAAGCAAAACCATACACAAGATTAAACTCATCATTTTCTACATTATGAGGTGGAACCAATTTTAAGGGAGGGTGGGCAAGGCTCACCTCTAAAATTTTTATTCCCTGAAGAAGTGCTAATTTTTAGGAGTTTGCCCATCCTCAGCTAACAACTCTGCCCAATCCTAATTAAAGAATGCCCAATTTAGGAGAGAAAAGCCGTTAGTGAATGTTTAAGCGAAGCTTGCAAAGGAGTTTGCATGTATAGAAGAAGACCACGTTCCGATCTTAGTGCAAGGACAACAAGTTCTCTCACACATAGACATGGGCAATCTTCACAAAAATCAGTGTTTATACAACTGTAGTAACTAGAAAGAAATGAAATGAAGAATGGGTGACATTCGCTTATTAAATATTTACATGCTGAAAAATAATTAGAGGATAGATCCACAACAAACTAGATCAAGAAGCGAGCATTGTCCTATGCTATGGTAAACGATGACATTTATCACAAGTCATTTGACCAGATGTGGCTGTGATGTTTGAGCAAGTTTGTTGCTCAAGACATTGTCAAAGAAGTTCACTAGGGCTTTGTGGTGCACACCAGTTGGGATCGAAAATGAAGATGAAAATTAAAAGATTTGGATATTATTGGTAGGCAATGATGATAGACTGTTTGGAAACTACCAAAAGATGTCACCAATGTAAGGTGCATGGAGTAATCTTACACCAACTTCCAAACATGTTACACTCGACGATTGTGTGGTAATCGTTTGAATGTTGGGGCACAAATATAGCGTGCCCTATAGAACATCCATCCTCCAAAGGTTGCCATTTTTTTTGGCAGCTACAGACTATCTCTCCAAATGGGCAGAAACGAAACCACTCAGGGAGGTTAAAGCAAATCAAGTCTTACAATTCTCAAGAATAAAATCCTTTACATATTTAGGGTCCCTCGTAGAATAATCTTGGACAATGGTTTAGCATTCAGAAAACCGAACAAAAACAACTTTGCTCAAAGTCATGGGATAGATTGAAGATATTTGACTGTCTTTTGCCCTTAAACTAATGATTTAGTCGAAGCCTTCAACAAGACTCTAGTTCAATTTTGAAAAAGATGTTAACTGGCAACAAGAGACAATGACATGAGCAGATGTTGGAAATTTTGTGGGCCTTCCATACCACGTACAGAACACTGACACAATTAACGTCATTTGCTCTGGTGTATGAGCCCGAGATAGTATTTCTGCTTGAAGTGCAACTCCCGTCTCTCAGAGTAGCAATTTTTAATAGAATAATGAAAGAAGAGAATGCAAAACTGTGGCTCGAAGAACTTGACAGTTTGGAAGGTAGATGCTTGCAGATTCAACAGAACTTGGAACTGTACTAGGTTAATATGACACAGACACACGACAAAAATGGTTCGTTTAAGAACATTCCTAGCCGGTGACTTGGTCTTGTTTCTTCAAAAATCTATTCTCACTCATGAAAAAATAATTGGGAAGTTCGAACCAACATGGGAGAGCTCGTTTGTTGTCGAAAAGACATACTCACGAGGAGCCTACCAACTAGTCAATTCCCAAGGATAAATATTTATGCCCCCGATCAATGGGTTGTATTTAAAAAAATATTGTGCAACATGAAAACGTTCATTTGTAAACTGGGAAAAAAAGAAACAAGTGCGAATAAAAAACACAAATTTATGTTGAAACTTTCTTATACCTCAAAGCATTCTCCCCTCCTCAAAAAGAGAGAAGTAACAAAACCAAAATTAGAAAATGAAATCTATAAAACAAATTTACAAAACAATTCTATAAAACAAAAGTACAAACAAAATGAAATCAATGACAAAATAAAAATTAAAAATAAAACAAAACAAACAAAATTTAATGCTTTTACGAAGTTGAAATCAGCACAATGACATTTTGCTTGTTGTTTCGCATGAAAATGTCAAGCAACAGGTTTACTTTCCACAACGGTGTTTGTCTGACCTTGGACCACCGACGTGATGAGTAAGGAGTAGTAATCCACTTTGGTCTTGATATGGATCAGGTGTACATGGTGTATATAAATTTGAGTTTCATCCATTTTTCAAATATCAAAAATCACGAAAAAACTCAAATTTATAATTTTTATTTGGGTCATAAGTATTTAGATATCTAGCAACTTCACATTCATATTTACATGCACGTCACTCATATTTTTAACATCACGTCAAAAATAATTTCATTATTCTCTTACATTCCATACATTTATGTATGATATCAAGATGCTATTATGTGTAAATATCAAAATATGAGTGTCAAAGATATAATTACATAAAATTTGTGTGGTATGTATATAATTCTCTATTTTTATTTTTATCAAATTTTTCAATGATTAAAAATCATCTAAATGTTATTTTTATAAATATTAATATCTTGAGTGCTATGTATATAATTATCCTTAAATTTTAATAGTTCACATTAATCTCTAGCCCTAAAGAAGCATGTTATTCAAGGCAAAGTTCGGTTAGCCATCTTCAACTTGTGAAGCACTAAATTTGAAAATTTTAGCCGAGATTGTGCATGTAATGGTCCCACCTCATCTTTAGATTGAGACTTGAGTGGTGGTGGAAGAAGAAAAATTGCATGCATGCCCGCACCTAACCCTTTAAAAGGAACATCTAAAAGAACAGCTTTTATGGTTAATAAACAATAGTTTTCGTATATATTTTTTTAAATAATATATATTTATTAGATAATTTTCCATGCATATTATATAAGAGTTTATTGGAAATTTTAAAAGCCGACCATAGTTTTTATGACATAATTGATGATGCATTATTTCCGACTTCCAATTTCCGTCGGTTATGATGGGAAAGCCATTGTTTTTTATATTTCCGACTTCTTGGCAATGGTTCTAGGCTTGTGGGTAAACACTTGTCTGCAATTTCATAACCGTTTAATATTCCTACAGTTTAAATTATTGGCGCATAACTGATGAATTAATATAATTGTTTTTTTTAGAGAAAATTAATATCATCGGTGTTTGTTGGTTCATATAATCGACGGGGGGACTATTGGTAATAGCAACAGCATACATGTCAGAAAAGTGATGCGTCGGTCGCTTTATTGACGCTGGCATTCTGTCGATTCAATATCGCTAATGTGCCGGCTATAAAAGATCGACGGTTTAATTGTTGAAAAAGTGTTGCACCCATCGGTTTTGTTTGATGCAGCATTTCATCGTATTTGTATCGGAATGCGTCATTATTAAAACAGATTGTTAAATTGTCAGAAAAGTGTCGCACTAGCCGGTTTCATGTGACGCAACATTTCGTTATTTTTCTGTCGGCAAGACATCGATTATTAAAACTGATGGTTAAACTGTCAGAAGAAGTGTCTCACTCGTCAGTTTCTTGTGTCGCACTTAAGCTGTCAATTATGTGTCGGCCGAGCGTTGGTAAACAAGTTTATCGGATAGTCGCAAGTTTTGGCTACGGATATGTTAGAAATCATCACAAAACCGAAGGTAAGCCGTCTTAAACCCATAACATTAAAAAAAATAGAGATTTTCCATTTAGTATTTATATTACTGTACATATTTTCACAATATTTAATATATCATTCTAAGCAATTAAATAACTAGAATAACAGTCGAACATTAAATTATTCAATCAAATAACAAAACAAATCAAATGCATTTAATCTACAATATATACATCACTGTTCAGAGAGAAAAATATGTACAAATACTCAACATAAGCATAAGAAAAAGAAAAATGTTGTTTTCCAACGCATTTGCCAATAACATTGACATTTCACCAACAAACACTTGTCTATGGACTTTTTCCAACATGTTTCGCTGCTTATTCAAAATGTTTACTATATTCATAGGAGGCCAAATGAGCAATCTATATTTTGTAATTATGTATTCTCTATTTGTGGGCAGAGCATATTCTATAATGTTCATTGACATTAAAAATGCATATCTTTTATAAATTTATGTTTTTAATGTTTATAAGATGTATAATTCTCAGTCTACTTATCAATCTTCTAACATACAATAAGAGTTAACTACCGATTGTCAAATTGTACTTGTTTTATATTGATGTCTTCTTATAGTGCTCAAGCCAAGAAGACACTTTTAAACTCTTATTATAATAACAGAAGCTATATATATCAACAAATTGTGCTCATTATTTTTTTTTAATATTCTTTAAAAGCTATACATTGGTGTTTGTTTTTCACTGATAATATCCTTCTAATGGATAACACCATAGAGTTCAAGAAAAACTTGAACTATGGAAATCAAATTTCGATTCTAATGGCTTTTGTTTGGATAGATTTAAAACTTAATGCATGAAATGTAATTTTAGTAATAGTAGACCTAAGAATGAGTTTGCAAAAAATTTGTTAACCAGCCATTAAAAGGAGTGAATGTTTTGGATATCTCGGGTCTATTATTCAAAGTGATGGTCATATAGATGAGAATGTTATTAGTAGAATTCAAGTGGGATGGTTGAATTGGAGAAATGCATCTGACCTATAAAGTGATAGAAGAGTACCGCATAGGTTTATAAGAAAATTGTATTAGATGGTCGTGAAACCTACAATGCTTTATGACAAAGAATGTTGGCCTATAAATGAGAACCATAAAATTACGTTAAGCTTTGCTGAAATGAGAATGTTCAGGTGGATGAGTGGATTTACACTAAGAGATAAAATGTGAAACAAATATATCCATGGAAGGGTTGGAGTTGCTTTAGAAGCATATACTTTGGTCACATTAAATATCGACCATCTAATGACCTTATTAGGAGAGTAGATATTTTAAATTTAATTCATGCTAAAAAAGATAGAAATATACCTAAAAAGACTTGGGCATGTTATATATAAAATAATCTTAATTTATTAAAATTAAATAAAAATATGACACATATGACATAATGGAGATCAGTAAAATTTCATGTATCTGATCCCACTTAACGGGATAAAGATTTATGTGTGTCTATATATATATATATATATATATATATATATATATATATATATATATATATATATATATATATATATATATATATATGAATTAAAGGAGGTTAAAGTCTCCCAATCAACTGGACCAACACGCAATAATATTCTTATCTTAGAGAGTTCTAAATCATGTTCGATTCTTCTTAAAAAGAACGAAGGACAGTTTGTCCGCTCTCTATTTTATAAATGGATGCACCTCATGCACGCATATTAAAATACATTAATGTTTGACCGCTTCTTAAATGATATTTCTATTGCTATGGCCCGCTTTAAATGAAAGCCCCTCAAAACTCGCCATTTTACAAAAATATTCTCCTTTCGTCTACGCAATAAAACAAAATCTAAAAATTCATGGCAATGTCATTAATGACCATTTTTTTTGGAGGATTTACGTAGATACTACTCAATTCATAAGTATTTATATATTTACCACCAAAATTTCAATATTTTCGTACATATCACCTTGCTCATATATGGAAAAGGTATAGTTCACTTTTTCAATGTTAAAATGGTGATATTTTTTATGTGATATGACATTTTTGAATGGTATAAATATAAAAACTAACCTTTAGGTGTTAAATGTATAAATACATAGAAATTGGGTGGCATATATGTAAATGCAACCTTTTCAACTACCAAATTTAAAAATAGAAGTATTTACAAACATGCACCACATGGTTCTGATGCAAACTTATATATTCATATTTACATGCACGTCATTCAAATCTTTAATATCACATCAAAAATATCACCAGTTTAAAAGTGAAATACATAATTTTATAAATGTTATAAGTGTAAATATCATATTTTGGATGTCAATTATGTGAGCAGATAAGAATTATGTGGTATAAATGCAAGCTTTCTTTTAAAATAATGCATTCGAGTAATTGATAGCTGATTGCGTAACTACAACATTATTTTTATATTTAAAATATAAAGTATAATGAGCGAACAAAGATTTTTGAGGGAATAGATTAAAGCCAAGAACACAGTTGATGGGATTTAATTCTTCAATTAATATAGACAAGGAAAATATAACTTAGGCTATATGAATGCATCAAAAAAAACCATTAAGAACTTGCATTATGGTGATTTTCGCTTACTTTTCATCATTTTTAGTTGTTCACGAGAAGAATAAAAAAATTTATTCATGCATCAAATTATATTTTTTTTAATTGGGATTTTCTTACTTATTGTAATTAGTCAATAATACAATATGTAAAATGAACACTTGTTTCAATTTTGAAAAGTCTTGTGTATTGACTTTATGCATGCAATCATATGGCTCATTGTAAAATGCAATCATCAGAGAGATCTCATTTTTTCACACATTTGACAAAACTATATGAAATAGATATTATATAGAGGAGGGTGGGGTGGTGGATAGCATCAATAGAATAATAAAGTTTGTTGTTGATGATGCAGGGACTATAAATAGTTTTGATATTATAAATGAAAATGGTTAAAAAATGATTGTGCCAACATCCATAGTTTCATAGAAGAAAAAATTATAGTATCTCAAAGTTAAGAAGTATTATAAAGTCAAGGAGGATGGGGTCTTTAAAGAGCTTCATGATGATAAGATGTTAAACGGCTACAAATTTTTTTTCTAAAAATCCTAAAACAAAGACTAGTTAGCTCCATATGGAATCTTAAAAAGAAGAAATTGGTGTTGAAGAAAATGATTTTATTGTCATTAACTCTGACCCTTCTCGCCCCACTTATAAAAACTTGGAGAGTATGAACTTGGAATTCTAACTCAATTAATGAGAGATTAAAATGTAGTTTTGATGGCGTGCATTGTTGAGCTATTTAGAGTCAAGTTGAAGATAGATAGCCATTAAGAAGACTGTTCAGCTCATCATTTCAACAAGCAAAATGAGTTCTCTTCTTCAATTAATACTCCATTATCAAAATAATTTGATTTTTAAAGTAACCAAATTAATGCACTATCTAGTAGATTGGAGGTTTAAAATGATTTATATGAAATTGAGTTTGATGATGCTATAACGATTCTTTTTATATATTTGAGCCTAAGGACTGGAAGTAACATTGAGATGATTTTGAGGTGAGGCTTAATCTCATTAAAGGTAAGCTCAAGTAAAAGGAGCCTATATTATTTTATTTTAAAAGCATCATAAAAAAAAAAATTATTTGAAGATAAAGATTTATATGGCAAAGCAGTTCTGCTATATCTATTCTACACCTTTGTTGATTCCAATTTTTTTGCATTATGCCCCAAGAGACTAAAATAGATACACATAACACTCCATGAAATATCTTATTTTTTATGGATATTACATGATGGAGTGTCATCTATCTCTCTCTAAGAAATTTATTTGTTCCATTACTTTGGGATTATGTTCTAACAAACTAAAATAGATAATTATGAGTATACTAAAAATAACTCAATAAATGGTTATGAGAAATTTCAAATTTTATGAGAGTGGTCTCTTATAACATTAGACTTTTAAGATTAATTTATTTGAACTTCCACTCCTTTTACATAGGAGATTTGAGCTTGCAGTTGATTGATTTGTTACAAGATTAATTTCCTATCTAGGATTTTATGGTTTTGCCCAAGGTACTTTTCTGTAATGTATCATGAAAATTATCTCAAGTTGAGCTTTGACTGACCAAGGCTTAATATAAAACCTCAAGGTTATTATTCAAATTTCTCTTACGGTGACTCTTAATAGAGAAATAAGACAAGGAAAGTCATTTATAAGTTTAAAATAAAACAACTTTGTTTTCAGAGAGTATTTGATAGCACCCTGTTAACAAGATTTATCCTCGGATTTACTAAATCCAACCAAGCATAAAACAAACGCAAGTTACATGGATTTATGAAATATTGGATATAATGTTCGAAATGTACATTTGATTCATGTTAAATCCAGATTTAATGATTTCAGGAAGGTGTTAGATTTAATAAATTTTAATTTACTAAATCCTGTTTGCAGTCAAACACCCCCTTAAATCTACAAGTGATTTATAAGGAATATACCAATATTTTCGTGATAGTATAAGCTGTAGTTTTGTTCAGAAAGTTAAACTTTGGTGATAATTAGATTAGAAATTAGTTAGAATATATTTTGAATATGGGACTCCTTGTTGGAGAGAAAACTATCCAAAAACTCTTTCACAAGCCTTGCATTTGAAAGATATATTATTTTTTGGATAATGTAAGTTGATAGATTTTGATTGAGTCTTAGTGGTATAGTGTACTTCAAACTTGGGTCTCTTAGTTTAAGAGAAAATTTTTTATGAACTTTGTCACCACTTTACAAGCTTTGAAAGCCTACACTTAGGGGTGTAAAAGAGCAGCTCGTGTTCAACTTATTTATATTTCGAGCTCAAAATGTGTGTTCGTGTTCGGCTACGAGCCAAACATGAGCTGTTCACGAACAAAGAGTCCTTTTAACAGCCATAATCATGTAGTCATAAGACGATAAGGGTTTGAGCAAAATTTAAAAATTATTATTTATATTAAAACATCATTTGAATCTAATTTAAGAAATTTTATTTTATTTTCTTAATTAATATTTTAATTGATTATAAATCTTTGTAGCCTTGTAATCAATTAGATTTTTTTAAAATACTACTTGTGTGTGTGTATATGTATATAAACATGATGAGAAGTATTTTGAGCCAAAACAAGTCGAACACGAACAAACACATCTTTGTTCGTGTTCAGCTCGTTAACATATCGAACAAAGTTAATGAGCCGAATACGAGCTTCTTAACAAGTCGAACACGAGCTGTTCGCGAACAAATAGCCGTTTTGCCAGCCCTACCTACACTATGTTATTATCTTTGGAATACGAGCAACATTATATTTTTCCTTTAATATTTATATGTCACAAAATTATATACATCACAACTTTTTGAAGATTTTTTCTAAATAATAAACAATACAAAAGGACAATAATCAAATCAAGTAGAAGACTAATGGATTAAAAATTTGCTCGATTACTTAGCCTTAGAGAGATATTTCATCTCGATTAATAATAACTGATTTTGTAATATTTTTACATATAAAAATAAAACAAATTGGGGTGATTTATAATAACTTAAGCGCATTTGATATTATTGAGATATTATTATTATTATTTTATATTATGCACAAGGCTATGTTTACATTTTAAATTAAACACGAAACACTTATTTCAGGGAATTACATATATGATATCTAAGTGATAATTGTTTATAAAATTATAATTGATGCCGGTTTTTGAACTATCAAATACCTGCATATGTGAGTATCATGATTGAACCAATAAAAAATTTATAAAAGATTGTGCATATAATGCTTAAACCACTAGAAATTTCGTAAATTTCTCAATAATTTTGAGAGTTAAGTGATAATTTAAAAATAAATTTAAAATTTTTGTATGTATGCTCCTTGAAAATTTAAAAAAATTAAATTTAAACTTTTTTTATGCTTCGGGCCTATTTTGTGATAGAAAAGTACTGCTCAAAAGAAAAATTTTATAAGATGACGACCTGCCACGTTCTATGGCGCTAAATGTTGGTCTTTAAAAGAGAAGCATAAAACAAAGTTAAGTATTGCCGAGAGGAGAATGATTAATTAGATGAGTAACTTTACTCTCAGAGATAAAACTCAAAATGAATGTATTCGTGATAGGGTTGGTGTAGCTCTGGTGATGGACAAAATTAGACAAAACAGTCTGAGATGATTTGGTCACATTGAACGTCAAAAATCTGATAATCCGATTAGAAGAGTAGATGTTTTAGTTTCAACTTATGTTATTAAGAAAATTTGGACATATTATATGAAAAATGATGTTAATTTATTAAATTTAAATGAAAATATGACACTAGAAAATAGGGAAAAATGATTGATGTAGCCCGCCCTACATAATGGGGGATAAAGTATGTATTTATGTTTGCGCTTTTGTTTTATTATCTATTTATCCGTCCTCCCCACCGTTCTTAACAAAAATCCTATAAATCCGCTTGGGATGGAGTCGTGGAGAGAGCAGTTGAGAAAGTAGCCTTTCTTGTCGTTGGGGAGGCTTTCAATGGGTTAAACCTACTTCCCCTTCGTTCTTTGTATTTATTTAATAACTCTGCTCCTGTAGCTAATAGTTTTTAACACCTTTCTATTTTCTACGGAGACTTCATTGTAGATTCCAGTGAAGAAATCCTTTGGAAAAATACACCATTTTTCAATCGACATTGTTCCGATAAGACGGTACGAAATCTACATAAATATGCTCCCCAATAAATGATCCCATAAATGCCATTTTTATATTTAATTAAGTAGAGGAAAAGTTGCATTTTTTTTCTGGACATAGCGTAGGTGGGTAGGTAGGGAAAAGTCTCTTTTTTTTTAAGAGCAAGTAGTCCCATGCCTTTCTTTAACATCCAAGTTTGGGTTTACATTCTGCTTGAGCATGTTCTTCTAGCTTGGCCTGATCTCTGTTTGCCTTTTGACTCCAGGTGCGATTTTAGAGCTCTGGAAGGAAAACTGAGAAAAGGTTTTATTTGCATTTTAATTTATTTCTTTTGTAAGTTTTTCTTGAGGCTGTTAAGATTATAGGAAAAGAAGGTAAGTAAAGTTGAAGGCGGCTTTGAAGTCCTTTGAAGATTTGTTTGATGTTGGCAGCTTGACAGAGTAAAGTACTATTTTAAAGTTTTATGAAATTCTCTTTCTGAAACCCACCCATTCAACACAATCTTTGATTTAAATTTCATGAACATTTTTGATGGGGCTAGTTGAGTTCATATAAGTTTCGTTGCCTTCACTCCTTCTGCTAGACTCTACACATTAGAGATTTGGGCATTATTAGCTTTTTGATATTTAGAATGCTTAAAATTTTAATGAATTACTTTTTGAGCTAATCTTTGTTTCAAATTCATGTTACAGTTGCGGTCCTTAGTAATAATTGAAAGTTTATGCTTTATTGTGTTTAGGCATGTGAGATTTATCTTGTTAACTCCTACATTATAGAGTACAAACATCTTTAGTATTCATATTCTGTCGATTGGACTTTAGGCATACCATAAGATTGTGGGTTGAACTAGGCAATGTTGATTAGGCTCAACCAAGTCCCATATGGATACATATTCTTGGCCAAGTTGTCCGAAGATGATTGTTTAGTTGGGCTTTGGTGCCATGTGCAAGTTATATGTGATAGGCACTTATTGCAATATTAAATCTCTGAGTTTAAGTAGCCAAAATCTATCAATTGGGTGGCGTTGACTCCCTCTCATCTCGTCTTATAACATGTTGAAGAGGAAAGTTTAAGCTTTTCATCCTTAAAAGTGCATCATGAAGTACATGTTTTATATCAAAAAGCATACAACTTATACCCCAACACTTAAATGTTTCGTTTTCGAGCTTCGGGCACTGTGGGATCACTTAGCTTTGAATGTATTTTGCCTTATCTATTTATGTATTTATTGCATTTTAATGCACACTATTTTAAACATTGGTTGAGTTTTGTTGTATAATTTATTTTGATTTTTATATGGATGTGTATTCCTCGAAGGTTGATTTGCAATTTGCTATTATGTTGCCATTGCCAAAGGCCTCCCCTTAATATCCTTCATAATAGCAACAAGTTGATATTTGCTTTTTCTAACAGCATTGGAGAAGGCAAAAGTTATTTTAACGGAGATTTTTCAAAATGGGTATCTTGCAACTCTTCATTGCTGCTTCTGTGCCGGTTCTGAAGGTGCTTATTGTCACCGGTGTTGGAGCATTTATTGCGACTGACTACATTGGCTTGCTTGGTGAAGAAGCAAGGAAGTATTTGAATAATGTGAGAAGCAGAAATTTTTATTTATTACATAGGCTGCTTCAAAAGATGAATACATGATTTGTTTTGAAATCACCTACGAATATTATATTTTTCTTCTTTGTCTTGCCTTGGTTAGGTTCGTTGACTTCTGCAAACAAACTAAAAAAATTTTTAAAATTTTGACTTTTTAAATCCTTCAATAACATATATGTAAAAGAAAAAACAAACTAAGCGCATTTTCTTTTGCTTTTATTTCTATTTCATGCTTAGTTGATTAATTCAAGCAATAGTTCCATTTGATATTTAAAAAAAAAAAACTAACAAAATCTTTGATGAACAGATTGTATTTTATGTATTTAATCCAGCTCTTGTGGCAACCAATTTAGCTAGAACAGTAACATTGGAGAGCGTACTTCCATTGTAAGTTTCATTCTTTGAAGCTGGGCTTTAATTCTTAATTGGTGCAGTTCCTATCACAGAAGATAATTTTTCCAAGCACTCTTTTCCACAATTCCACCTTCAACTGATTGCCATTCGAATCCTTTTCTTTCATTAAATCTCATTGAGAAAAATAATACAAACTTGTTATCCTGCAGATGGTTTATGCCAATAAATATACTTCTAACTTTTGTTGTTGGTTCTGCTTTCGGGTGGGTGATTATCCAAATCACAAAAGCTCCTCATCAAATCAGAGGCCTCATTTTGGGTTGTTGTGCTGCGGGTAAATATTATGTTTCAATGATTTACTAATGTTATGATGCATACCTGAGCTTTTAATCGTATTGATGCTTCATGAATTTTTTATTTAATCTTTGTTCAGTGTCTTCTTTTATATAGAAGATTCTTTTCGTCATTTTGCTTTGAAATCTTGATTAAAATGATTTTTAGTACCAATGATTTGTAAAGTGTTACGTGTATGCTCCAATATTGTTATCACTGATTTCATCTGGACTAATTTGAGTTGGTTGTATAATTCCAATCCATTCATTATTGTCTGATCTTCTTCTTCGACAATTTTTTTCATTTTTACGCTTTAGCCTTTAGCTAAAGTGGATTTTTTTCTTTTTTTAATATGACATGGGAAACGAGATTTGAAATTAACTTCATACATGTACATGAAACGAAGAGATTCAGATGTGAAGCTCATAAAATTTAACTTACATCCTTTCTAATCAAGAATGCCACTAATCCATTAATCCATGTCTAAGTGAGATTTCAATCAGACTCAGATAAAGAAAGGGAAATACACCCTAGAACTAGCTAGATGAAATAGAGGCATGCATGCGTATGATATATTTGTGTCTCGGTCATCGATTCTAAGATAACTGTTGTGCGATATGTACTTCCTGACATAGAAATGAGACGCAAAGAACACAAGCAAACACAAATCATTTACGTGGTTTGATCCAACTGGATCTACGTCCACGGAAGGGAATCAATCGAATAGTTCACCAAGGTAAAAGAAATGGAGAATACATAGCTTATACATAGAGATGAGCTCTCATCTTCCTTCTATGACCTCCCTCTCAAGCGACACCTTGATACAAGGCCTCAAGATGCTCTCCTCCTCTCTAACTCTCTAGTTATTCTCTTCTCCTTTGTGGTAGCTTAAGATCTCTTCCCTTGCTCCTCCTTCGTGATAGCTTAAGATCTCTTCTCTTGCTCTTCTAAGCCTCACACCCTCTCTATTTATAGAAGCAAGAGAGTGATAGGTGGGAGGTAGGTGAGCGATAGGTGAGATGTGGTAGGTGAGCGGTACCACATTACAAAAATATCCTTTTACCTTAGTTTAATAATTGGGGGTCAAAATAACAATTCTCCACCTTGACCCTCAATTGAGAAGTTTCGAAGTAAAGATTCCCTCCACCTAGCGCCTGAGGGGTCCTTAGCCCTTGCTTGAGTTTGCTAAGTCCAAACAATACATGGACTTAACAATCATGGTTCTTCCGATAAAAGAGTACAACTTCTTTTTTCTGACTCATTGTATGACGACACGAGAGCCTTTGGTTACTTTGATGCAGTCATTCTCTGTCTTAAACGAGCATCCGCTTGACTCCAGCGTACCTAAAGAAATCAAATTTCTTTTAAGCTCTGGTACGTACCTAACATTTTTCAGTACTCGTTCAACTCCATCAAACATCCTTATCCTGATTGATCCACTTCTAACAACCCTGTGAGCTTTATTGTCTCCCAGTAGAACGAACCCATCATTTTCCTGTTGCAGTGTCTCGAACCAGTCTTTGTGAGGACACATGTGGAAAGAACACCATGAGTTGAGGATCCACTCCTTACTGGATTCAGATTCTGTGATCACCAGGGCCTCAGCAGAATCGTAGTCATCAGAGGCTACGCTTGCTTCTCCTGATTCTTCTGGCTCTTCTTGGTACTTATTCTTCCTTTCTGGGTAGTTCCTCTTGAAATGATCGTCCTTGTGACAATGATAGCACTTGAAAGATCCCCTTGATGACTGATTCCCGCCATCTTTGCTTGACCTTGATCTGTACTGACCATTTCTTGAATCTTTCCTGTCCGATCTTCCTTTGACAATAAGACTGTCTCCGCTGACTTCTTTGTCCCTGTCATGCTTCCTCTGAAGTTCTTTTGCTCTAATCAGAGATTGGACCTCCTCCAGAGTAATAGTCTGCACCCTTCCATAGAGCATCGCATCCTTGAAATGCTTGTAGCTCTTAGGAATAGAGTTTAGCAACAACAGTGTCTTGTCCTCATCGTCCATCTTGACGTCGATGTTCTCGAGGTCGTCGATGACCTTGTTGAACTCGTCGATATGCTCTGAGACTGATTTGTCTTCATGCATTTTGAAGGAGTATAGGCGCTGCTTCAGAAAGAGCCTATTAGCCAGAGACTTTGTCAGGTAGACTACCTCGAGTTTGGCCCAAAGTGCTTGAGCCGTTGTCTCCCTCGACACCTCCCTCAGAACTTTGTCGCCCAAGCTCAGAATTATCAAACTGTGGGTCTTGTCCAGTATGCCGATCTTCTCCTTCTCCTTCATGTCGGCCGGCAATGTCGCCAACCCTTGCAAAGCTTCTGCAACACCCTGCTGAACCAATAGAGCTATCATCTTTACTCTTCATAGACCAAAATCATTATTCCCGTTGAATTTCTCGATGTCGAATTTGGCGGAACTCATTATTGTGGCTTGATCCCCAATAACGTCTAAAGTCCGTTTTGCTGAGCACCTACTGAATTCTGAGAGCTGTTGCGACGTGCTTCTGTCGCAGCGTGTGCTAGCTGTCGCCCTCCTTCGCGAGATCTGCCCCTTCGCGGACCGAACGACCCGCCTTCCTCTGCTCCTTCACCGCAGTTCCTTCTCTGTCTCGCCGAACCGCACAACTTGCGGTGCTAATCCAGTCGATCAAAGCTTTCATTGCTCATCGAATCTGTCGCGATTCGGCTACCTGCGACACGATATGCTTGCTCCTTTGTTCGTGAATGTCGAACTCCTCTTCTTCGTCGCTGGCTGCGAACACCTTTACGCGAACACCTCTAGCCAAGAAATATGGATCTTTCCACAGACGGCACCAATTGTTATGTGATATGTACTTCCTGGCATAGAAATGAGACGCAAAGAACACAAGAAAACACAGATCGTTTACGTGGTTCAATCCAACTGGATCTACGTCCACGAAAGTAATCAATCAAATAGTTCACCAATGCAAAAGAAATGAAGAATACATAGCTTATACATAGAGATGAGCCATCATCTTCCTTCTATGACCTCCCTCTCAAGCGACACCTTGATACAAGGCCTTAAGATGCTCTCCTCCTCTCTAACTCTCTAGCTATTCTCTCCTCCTTTGTGGTAGCTTAAGATTTCTTCCTTTGCTCCTCCTTCGTGATAGCTTAAGATCTCTTCTCTTGCTCTCCTAAGCCTCACACCCTCTCTATTTATAGAAGCAAGTGAGTGGTAGGTGGGAGGTAGGTGAGCGGTAGGTGAGATATGGTAGGTGAGCAGTACCACATTACAAAAATGTTCTTTTACCTTAGTTTAATAATTGGGGGTCAAAATAACAATAAATCTTAGAGTACATACAAACTCACAAGATCATTATAGAAAGTATGTATCAGTAAGACTAAGAGTTGGCATATCACATGTCTACATCCAACATGATGAATCAATTGTCCAGTCATTACTTCTATAGTTCGATTAGAAACCATATGGTTGGTGTATTTTTATTTTAGATAATTCCAACCTATAAGTAAAAGATGTGCAGTCCTAGGCTTCTAATCACATCATTTTTCATAGATAGCCCAGGTATAAAAATTACAGAGTACTCTATATAAAGCAAAAAAAGTATTATAAAAGAGGAAAAGACTAGTAAAAAGAGAGTGAAAATTTCTATCCAACTCTTCTTGAGGTGGTACGAACCAAATGCTGCGAAGCACCGGCAAATCACGTAATTATACTTGTCATTCTAGTATTATATGGAACATAGTCAGTGTATCGATCCCACGGGGAATGAGTGAATTTCCAAGATGAAAATTTCTAGCCTACTGGTTTTCAATCTAGCATGTAGTTATGAAATTCTGATATTTATGAAAAGTCACTAATCCTAATTTTTTAAATATAACAAACCTAAGCTAACAAGGTGATGAAGTTAACGGTGTTTTCTGATGCTAGTAAAATACTTCATTGAATTGGTTTTGCAGAAATCTAAGCTTGAATTGTTGATTCAAATAGTAGGTAACAATCAGAGGCAATTTTTCTTCTTATCCACTTCTAGGCATTTAAGAAGGTTTAATAATTATGCAGGTTTAGTTCCCTAAATCAAGTGATTAACTAATAATCCGTTTTTTTCCTAAATGATTGCATTAACCTAGAAGCAATATTTTTATTCTCCTAAATTAATGTGGTTTAACCTAGTTGTTTCACAAAGGTTTCTTCTTAAACTCAAATAGCATATATTTTAACTATTCAACTAGTCAGGTTGAACGTAAAAGAAGAACAGAAGGTTAAAACATGACCTTATACGAAATTCATTAAAATCACAAAAGAAAATCCAAACTTTACATTCCTTCATCACTTATTCAAAAGAGAATATAATTTCTACATTAAACATGCTTGAAAACAACAACAGTTCCATTTCATCAATAAGTAATATTAGAAACAAGAGATTGAAAAGACAAAAACAAATGAAATTCTTCAAGAAGATTGCAACTCACCTCTCTTTCATCTTCAATTGATATATTGAAGTTACAAACATGCTTGCTTACACTCTAATAAATACTCACAATCACTCCACTCCCCACTCACTTACAGTTGGATCTTCATGTTCCAGCATTTTCTCCTTGATCCCATGTGTAGAATGCGTATTGAATCCTCTAATATTTGGCTGAAATGACTTATATGCTTTGGATCGCAAATCGACGCCTGTGAACAGCTAAAAACACCAAAAGGTGTGAACTAGCGTCTAGGCACTGGTATGCAGGGCCTAGGTGTTGATCACTGGCGCCTGGGCGTTGCTATCTCTGCTCCTACTTTTCAGCTTCTCAGGTCATGTTTCTAGGGCTTTGGGAGCCTAGACCTGTAACCATTGCCTAAGCACTTAGGTTGGGGCGCCTAGGTGCTTTTGTCGCGGCGCTTACTTTCCACATTCTCTGTATTTTGGATCCAAATTTGAGCTCCTTGAGCGCTTAGGAGCTCCGCTTCAGCACCTAGGCATTGGTCCTTAGCTTGTTTCTTTGGTTCTTCAATTCCAATGAATCTTCTACCCTAAATCCTCCGAAATATATCACAAATACCTGTAAAAAATATAAAAGTAACTTAAATGTAGATTAAAATAGAGCATATTCAATCACATTTCCAATACGTGTCATAAGATCTATATTCTTGAGTCTCCTACAAAAGTGTCGGTAACCAATATGAAACTATAGCTCTATGATCCCAACACATCATAACTTCAGACATATATGAAACTATAGCTCTATGATCCCAACGCATCATAACTTCAGACATGTACAACCACCATCATTGCACTACACAAGCCTGGTTTATGAATAGAAAAAAAATGAGGCAATCACACACACACACAAACACAAACACACATTGGCTTGCATGTGCACAATTAAATACATAATGTGCACAATTAAGAATCCTGTAGCATGTAAGCGGGCCAACCATTTAAATTGCATGATCAATTTAAAATGAATTGTCATTAATAACAAGGTCTTCCCTTTTTTTTCATAAAAAAAATGCAGCTGTTATGAATACCTTTTTTTAAAATAATTTTGACATAGGGTGCTTTTTTATTCATTACAATTTTTTAGTAAAGATATAATAATTATTAATACATAAAACACAACACTTTTATGATGGTAGATAGAAACATTTCGTTTTTTTAGCATAAGTAATTTATTTAACATTAAAATTATTTGGTAATTAGATTTCATTATAAAATAAGTTTTCTCTTTCCTTTCTTTAATGCATGATGAATTGATGATAGTGGCATGAGTATTCTTATTTAAATTTAAATTAATCTTATTAATTGTTTGTATTAAGATATAATTTTAATATTAATAGATACATAATATATTTTATATTAAATGTGAAATAATCAAGATACAGTAAAAATCATAAAATCAAATATTTAACATGAAACTTTCTCAATATTTTCTATAATTTCTCGATGTTAGTTTTCATGTTAATTAACTAAAAAAAATGAGAAAATTCTTATAAAATACTTGAGTAATACAACACAATATATTTTTAGTTACTTTTCTTATAGGTAGCATTGCCATAATTTTTTCTTGGGGTTTTCCACCTAGTTATTTTAAAATTCTTCTCAATTTTTTACTATATATATATATATACGATTTATTATTATTATTATTATATAAACAAATTTATGTTTACATTAAAAAATAAATTCCACTATTCATTATGAATAAAAAAAACAAACACATATTTGAAATATAAATATAAATAATAAATAATTATTTTTTTAGATCATTTTATATTTTTATCCCCACCCACACCCCTATTTATGTCCTCCCATGACTGAAGATGCAAGCATGTATTGATTATCCAGCCAACTTGTTAATTGGACTTGACCCACTTGTATGGCACTATGCAATTGGTTATTAAAAGACACTGGACTGGGGAGAAGAAGGGGGTCACGTGAGTGGCCTCAAGGAAGATATGAATGGTCTCCCTCCTTGCTGTTTATTTATTTTATTTTATTATATATGGCTGCCCTTTCATGGCTGCCCTTTCATGTGTGTGTCAAGCATGGCAGCCATGCAAAGGGGTTTAATGGATTAATGGAGGATAACAATGGTTATATTTCTATGATAACATTAAGATTTTATTTTCTTGGCAAGTTGTTGGAATGACAATTGTCTTTATTAGTTCAGGCTTGACTCACCATTTTCTTATTATATGATAAATAAGATTAGCTTGGTGAAATGAATAAATTTGAAATCACAATTTCTTAAGATTGATTTAGATTCATCTAGTTAAGCTCATTCGATTATGTTTTCTGTTGGATTCTATTATAAAAAGATGAACCATCAAGCCATCAGAATATGATTTTCAGATATTATAGTAATCAAATTTTTTTCATATTTCATATATTTCAACAGGAAATTTGGGCAATATGCTTATCATTACAATCCCTGCCACTTGTAAGGAAAAAGGCAGCCCGTTCGGTGATCCCGACATTTGCAACAAATATGCACTGGCATATGCTTCTCTCTCCATGGCTGTTAAGTGCTTTGCTTTCTCAGTAATCTTTGATGAATACATGGTTTATTAAACTTTGCAAAAATTAAATTTTTTATTATGAGTTTGGCTGAAAGATTACTTGTAATGAAACGTTTCAGATAGGCGCAATAATTTTGTGGTCTTATGTGTACAATATCGTGCGAATATCATCAAGGCAACCAGAGGAAAAACAAAATACTAATGATCAAGTTTCTAAATTAGAATCTGCTGTGGATTGCACAAAGATAGTGCCAGGGAATTGCACATATGTTAAAGATATTGAGACTCACTCAGCTCTTGTTATTTGTAAAGATGACTCTGAAATAACCCAACCTCTATTTGCCCGATCTTTTTCAGAGAAGAAGGTCATTTCCACCATGCAGTCTCCTTTTTTTTATTTGTGGCATTTACATACATACCACTCAATCTCTATATTTTACATATCTAACACCTAAAGTTTACTTTCTTACATTTATGCCGCCCAAATCTTTCATGCCACATAAAAAGTATGACTATTTGAACTTTTAAAAAATAAAGTACACCTTTCCATGCATAGATGAGGTTCTAAAGATTGAAGTTTAGGTGTTAGATTTGTAAATTCATAGAATTGAGTGGTATGTATGTAAATCTTCCTTTTTTTTTATTTAGGCTTTATAAAGTCAAACTTATTTTTTTGTTATGCCATTTAAGATCCACGTAAACCTATCTGTTACATTCTTCCAAAGAAATGATCTTCTATGATGATTATGTCAATTCTCTTATGAAGATTTGCTTTCTACCAATATTTTAAGGCTTTAATAATTATGTTCATTGTTTTATGGGGCGAGAACCGTTCTTTTATCAATTTTGAATTTAAGCTGACTGTTATTACAATATGCTTATTACATTTTACAATATTCTTTTGCAGGTGTCTCTCTTACAAAAAATACAGTCTGTTATCAACTTTAGAAACTTGTTTGCGCCGTCAACAATTGGTGTGGTATGATATTTTTATTCTTTACTGACCACTGAATCACTGCTTAGTATTTTCAGTTGTCTAACATTAAGAATTAATATTTTTACCAAGTTTGACTAAGTCTAGCCCAGTGTTTTAAATATTCCTTTTTTTGAAATACTGGATATGCTTACAATTTGATATATTGGAAATAGATTCTCCAACATTCAGAAGTTGGCATCATTTGGAGACAAAACCTCTAGAGTTTTCTATGCTTGATTGGTTATTTAGCTTTTCGGAGCAGTGATTGTTGCAAGTTGGTTATTTAACTAAGTATGGATTTTAGGAATCCAACTATGAATATATAAATTTTTTATCTATAGTTTTTTGTACTTGATAGTAATCAGAAGATCAGTAAGCAATAGACATGTAGATGTTATGCAATTTATGTACACAATATGGAAAGGACTTTGTGTGAGAATTTATTAGCTTTAAATTATGCTTTAACGTGTGTGGACTCCGAAAATTGGACTACCCGACCTCTCTCAGAAAGAAAAGAGTATGGGTGAAACAGTTTATTGTGAGGTTGTAGGTCAATTTTTAGAAGAGATAAAATAGTAGATAAGAAACTAATTTTGCTCTCATTTTGTGAGGACGTTAAGATATGGGGTTCGAGGTTTTTTCCATGGGCGCAATCTTCTATGTAGTCGCCCCAATCTGACAGAAAGATCCTTATTAGCATCCATGAGTGGGGTCAGCTACATAAATCCTTTTTCTCCATTGTGTCCTATTGAGTGTCATATTTTAATTTAATTCTAATAAATTAAGATCTTTTTTTATATAATATGCCCAAGTCTTTCTAGGGTTGTCTATGCTTTTCTAAACATAAGTCAAATCTGAAACATTTACTCTCCTAACCGGATCATCAGATGGTCGACGTTTAATGTGACCAAACTATCTAAGACGACTCTCTCTAATTTTGTCTGTCACTAGAGCTACACCAACCCTATCACGGATATATTCATTTCTCATTTTGTCTCTAAGTGTAAAGCTACTCATCTACCTAATCATTCTCATCTCGGCAACAATTAACTTAGTACTATGCTTCTCTTTTAAAGACCAACATTTAGCGCCATAGGGCATTGCAGGTCTCACCACCATCTTATAACATTTTCCTTTCAGTCTAAGCGGAACTTTTCTATCACACAAAAGGCCCGAAGCATTCCTCCACTTCAACCAACAAACTTGAATTCTATTATTAACATCCCCATCTATATCACCATTACTCTGACCAACAGGCCCGAAATATCTAAATCGTTCACACCTTTTAAGAATTTGATCACCCAAAGTTACACTTATGTCACTAGAGCTATTACTACTAAAATTACATTCCATATATTCAAAAATATATTTTTATATAGAAATATATTAGCTATTATTGATTGAATAGATTTTAATTTTGTTAGATATCCTTTTCTAGTTCATTTATGCAGCTTATTAAAAAGCTCAGGAATTTAGTTGTAAACCTACAACCATGCGTCTCTTCAACTCTGAAGAAGTTGTTTTTCTTTTTCCATGAAATATTTTGAGGACCCTTTTGCATTGTAATCTTCATTATTACAAAACCAATTTCTTGGAGTAAGATCATAAAAGCTTACTCCATGTTTTCTATTGAGTGTAACAATGCATGCTGACTTTATTTTGCTCCAAATTGTTTAACATAATTTTTTGTCATGGTACCTTTAATCTAACCACTTATTCCTTGTAATCCTTCCACATCTACTTCTATTGCTGGCACCATTTTTTCCCCTTATATTCACGTACCAAAAAAGTTTATTTTCAAATAATTTTTTAAAATATTTATTATTTGGTAATGATGGTACAAAAAAAATAAATATCTTCGAACTAACTCTAAAAAGCGGGTACAGCTATTGTCTGTCAGTGTTCTTCTCCTCATATACAGTGTTTGGAGACTATAGATGAGGAAAATAACTGGAATAATGTGTGTCATAAGTGCATGGGCTTCCATTTTTATTGATTAGAGAAAATAAAAGTTATGTTAAACAATTTGGTGCAAAATAAAGTCAGCATGCATTGTTACACTCAATAGAAGAGAATGGAGTAAGATTTTATGAATCTTACTCTAAGAAGTAGGTTTTATAATAATGAAGATTACAATGCAAAAAGAAAAACAACTTCTTCAGAGTTGAAGAAACGCATGGTTGTAGGTTTACATTAAAATCCTTAGCTTTTTAATAAGCTGCATAAATGAACCAGAAAAAGGATATCTACCTAAATTAAAATCTATTCAATCAATCAGAGCTGATGTATTTCTATATAAAAATTTCAAAAAAAAAATCATTTTATTTCTAATAATCTCAATGGATTTTACTCCCAAGTGCAAATTATGGAATCATTTTGTGATATATATGCTTTAAGCCATGCTATTTTGTTCATAACTATCGCTTCACGATTCTTTTCTTTTTTTTTATTCTTTTATTGCTTGTGCAGATTTTTGGGTTCATTGTAGGTTTGATAGCGCCAATTAGAAATGCTTTAATTGGTGAAAGTGCTCCTCTTCGTGTGATTCAAGACTCTGTTTCTTTAATAAGGTATGCTCTTGATGTTGACTATTAACAAGTGATTTCGTATGAAAATAATTTCTCTAAAATGCATGTTATTTCAATATAAAATAACCTTTTTGGGCAAGTGTCGCTTGTATCGAATGCTAATATAAATATCGAATCTGTTGACTAAGAGAGTAAATTTAAACCGTATAAAATCTTGATATTGTACAACGCGTATGCATGTGTTAAAATGGGGCATTTACATACATATCATATAATTCGTATCTATTTATATAGCTGACACTGGAAATTTTAAATTTTTACATATATATAACACTCAAATCTTTCAAATGACGTCAAAAATACCACCATTATTAACTTTTAAAAAGCAAAAAAAAACTTTTCAAGCTCAAGTTGGTATAAATGTGAAAGTCTAGGCTTTAGATATGTAAATACATAGGATATGTTTGGTATGTATGTATATCTTCCTATAAACTTCAATGTAATATAAAAAACTAACATATTGTAGAAGAGAATTTTATGAAATTTTCCTGAATTATCAAAGATATTTAAATCACTTTATGGCGTTCATATGCATAAGTTTCTTCCATGATAATTATTGAATTTTTAGTCATGAAAACCATTTTACCTTTTTTTGAAATTCAGTGATGGAGCAATTCCAAGTTTGACTTTGATTTTGGGAGGAAATCTTCTTAAAGGTAATGTCAAAACTTTAAACTTACAAGAAAATAAAATCTTTTACACAAATAATTGCATATTTACACTTGAATCATCAGGATTAAGAGGCTCCAGCATTAGAGCTTCAGCTGTTATTGGAGTTATAGTGGTTCGCTATGTGCTGTTACCATTGGCGGGCATAGTTATTGTGAAAGGTGCTGTTTTTCTAGGCCTTGTGCATGCTGATCCTTTGTATCAGTTTGTCCTGATGGTGCAATATGCCGTTCCTCCTGCTATGAACATAGGTGATTCTCCAAGCTGCCTCCATCTTCATTTTTATAATATTTTTTTAAGTAAAAGAAAGAAAATTTCTTGAAGTTCTTGTCACTTTTTTGTTGCTGTAAAGTCGGTAAAATGTCGAAATTAAACAAGTCCTTGGAGGACATCTCATTTTTTCTCGGAAGATTTATATGCATACAACTAAATTTTTACATATATGTCACCTTACCTATGCGTGAAACTGTGTATTTCACTTCTTAAAAATAGTGTTACTTTTGATGTGATATAGGTTGTCTAGATGTAAAAAGAAAGTTTTGATGTTAGATATGTAAAAACATAAAAATTGGTTGGTATGTATGTAAAAAGGGCTATCAAAAAAGCTTGTTGTTTGTAATTGTTAAACAAGCAAGTTGAACATGAATAAATTTTTTAAGCTTGAATTATAAACTAGCCGAACACCAACATCCCTCTGTTCTATTGTGTTCGGCTCATTTTAACATGAAATAATGAAATTATGAAATTATATATATTTATATCAAAGCTTAAGTCATCATAGCTTGTGTGGCCGTGTGTTTCTACATATTTTTATTGCATAAGAATGGTGTAGTTTCCAATCCAACGCCCCCCATATCTATTTATCTTATTAATTTAGCGTAGTCAATTTTGAGCCTAACATAAATAATATGTAAATCGAGCCAAACAAGAATGCATGGTTCTCAAGCAATTTCGAACGCAAGCCAATTTCGAATGAGCTGCTCGCTCAAGCTTAGTCATAAGCCTGAGTTGGCTCAAGCTCGGCTCATCTACAGACCTATAATGTAAATGCTCCTTTTTATATATATAGTTTGTTTAATCTTTATGATTCTACGACAGGGACTATGACTCAATTGTTTGGCACCGGCGAAAGCGAGTGCTCGGTGCTCTTCCTCTGGACATATGCTTTTGCTTCAGTTGCAGTTACCTTCTGGTCAACATATTTCATGTGGTTGGTCTCTTGACAAATTGCGCAATATGTCAAGCTTCCCTTTTTTATTATAGGATTAGCTCATGATTGTTGAGCGGGAGATTAGATTATGGAGATTTACATACACATCACATAATCCTTATGTATGTATAGATCTATCAGTTAAATTTCAATATTTGATTATATAACAATTATATATTTATATCACATAAAACACATGCATTTTTATGTATATGTTTAGATGTGATTGAGATTATAATGTTTATATAAATCAATATCAAATTATTTTAAGTGTTGGATCAGTAAATGCATAAAACTTGTGTGATGTGTATGTAAATCTGCCATTAGATTATTATGATGGCATATGAGAGCAAGTTAGCATAGGAAATGAATTATTATATGAATTGTAACTGGATATTTATATAATTATATGACTTCTGTGTTTCTTTCATGTAAGGATTTCTCTGCTTTATATTTGAGAAAACCCACTAAGACCTTCATAATTTCAAATTTGGCAAATCTAACACGAGTTGTATTTACATTTTAAATTGAGAAAAGTGTCAAAATAATCTCGAGATTTTTTGCAGACGGTTATATTAGTTTCAGAGTATATAAAAATGTTAATTTATTCACAAAACTCTTTTAAAAAGTTTATTTCATTTTTTAAATTGTTAGAAATGTAAAAGCATAGGCATTGTTAGATATTTAAAGGCATAAGCATTGGTTGGTGTATATGTAAATGCCCCTAAATTATTTAGTTAATGTTAAAAATTGCATATATTTATGAATTTTATATTGCGAGGTATCATGTATTTTGTTAAAAGATTTTAGAAATATTGTGATCATTTGAATTTTGTTTTTTGTAAACTTATTATTGAGAACATATTTCAATGTGACAAAATCAAACAATGTTAGGAATTTGCAAGTTTAAGCTTAAATAGGTTTGAATCAAGCATTTAAAAGGTAAAAGTATAATTAAACATTTTTCAAGGTAATTTGTGGGCATTAAATTATATTAATTTATGTGTTTGTATGATCAAGATAATTGTCTTAATGAAAGTATTCTAACGAATCTAAACACACAATTTTGTGTATATTAAAATAGTTAATTGTCCAAATAAAAATTAAAATAGAATTAAGAGAGATTTATTTGGACCTTGCAAGGAACTGTCTAGCATGATTTTAGTTTTAGGAAAGAACCAAACTACTTTTTGCATTTCTTCATTCAACATCTTGTCGCATTTATATGCTAATCTTGCCATTGTACAAAAATTGTGAACGAGTAGGTTGATTTTTTTCCTAAATTTAAGAATTAATGTGCATTTACAAGCAAATGTGTGCATGTACGCCATTGTCGTTCTGGCTTTTCCAATGAAATTAATAGAACAATTAGATGAGTAGAATTGCAAATAAACTATATGAAGCTTTAGGCTAGTCCACCTATTTGGGCTCCTTGTAGAGTTTAGGCTAGCTTAGACTTTCACCTCCATCTTGAAATATTTCTTATTTGACTCTATCTTTTAGTTTAGGGATCCCTTTCAACTCAAATGACTCAAAGACCAAACTTTCACATCGATCTTCCCAATCCATATATCCAAGCTCAAAATTTTCAACCAGTCCAACTGATTCAACATATCTTATTCTCTTTTAATTTCAACTTAATTTTTAACTCAAAGTTATTCAATCATCATCAAATCTAAGCCTTTCAGGTAAACCTCCATCACTTGAATGGTTAAATCCCTCCTCTCAGGACTTTCCATGACACACTGTTATTGGATTATAAGTCCAACCTTTTGAGCCTAATTTTTCCAAGACTCCAAACTTGAATACATTTACCAACCTTTGAAATCTCAACTTTGCAAGTCCAACCTTGAAATCAAAGTAACATAAAGTCAATATTGTAATTGAGAGTTTTCTCTAAAGCTAAAAGTTTTATAGATGTAGTTAACTATGAGGGTTTTTCCTTGTAGGGATACTAGACCCTAGAATAAAATAAACATTATCTTACACCGAGAAGGTAAGAAAGAAACCTGATTCACGTAGACCAGTAACCTTAAAAAATTTTCATCTTCCAAATGATTGGGTCGATTTCTAAGGTAATATTTATTCTCCTCATGTATGTATAATATTCTTTAATTGTCATGTCCAATCATTTAGATAGAAACCTTTCAATATCTATTGTGGACACACATCAAATAAATAAATAAATAAAATCTTGTTGGTATATTCAACCTTCGAACTCCTTTCTTTGCTCTAATTGACCTTAGGTTGGTTTTTGTGATTTTGTGATATGATATGCCTATGTGGCTTTTAGATGTGAGATTTTTCATGGCTTTGTTTTTTGCATTTCCATCTACATTAGTTTGGAGATCTCTACCCTAAAATTTTTCATGCATTTGTCATTGGATTTGAGCTCTCTGTGGACATCCATATGTGGCTTTCTTTAATGTCTCAGCTACTTTTTCTCTATATTGGTATGGATTTAGTATTCTTTATTGGTGTTACTTTGTTCTTTGGGAGAACTTATACATTTTGTAGTTGGTGTTGTTGGTTTTCTGGAGTAAGTGTTCTTTATTATGAGTGTGGAAAAGTGAAATAATGTTAGTTTATGATTTTGTGCTCTCTAGTAGTGTTGGTTTATTTTTTTGGTAGAAATTATGCTTCTGTTGTTATTCTTTTCGAATACCTCACCACCCTCTCAAGCACCTAGTATGCTTCTTTGTTATTTATTTTGTTGTGGTGCATTAGTAGAGTTGTGGTGGCATTGTGATGACATGATTTTAGGCTAGCATAATTAATACTTCCTTTACACAAAGCATTGTATTTCAAAGCTTCACGCTATGGTGTTTTTATGATGTAGCTTGATGTTGGGAGTGAGGATTAGGGTTTGCATCCTTTTGTGAATTCAATGTTTACCTTTTTGGGATGGCATAATTGCTCTTATATTTACACAGAGCTTGTTGTGGTGTTTTTTGTTGTGGTGGAATGTTATTGTGAGTGCGGTGTATTGTGTCCATCCTCTTATAAATTCATTACTAATTTCTTGTGCTTTCTTAAGATAACAAAATTGATCATGTGAATTCACTTTTGGTTTGGAGCTCTCTCTCTCTTATATTTATGTGGTTGTTTTCTTTGAGTAGTGGCATTGTGTCCATCCTATTTTGAAATCATTGTTTTGAATCAATAGGTTAATGTTTTATGGCTTTCTTAAAGGAATCAGAAGTGCTCTTATTTCTACATAGAGCATTGGACTTCACAGCTTCATCTATGTTACATTAGCATAAAGTAGAAACAACTACATAGATGAAATATGAAATATTGCACATATGTCTATATGTTGATTGCTTTTATGGGGGTTAATTTTCTCTATTTAGGTGCTTTTCTCTCTATCATTTCATATAACATATATGTTGGTTACTTTTGTTGTGGTTAATTTCTGACGCGCTTACATTATTGGAATAGAGGGTTAGTTCGTGGTAGTTGAATATGTTGGTATTTTTGTGCGCCAATAATCAATACATATGCTAAGTCATTTCAAACAAATTTGATGAGTAATCAACATATATATATACATTAATTTATTTTATCAAGTTCATGCATTGTAACTTCTTTATTCTTTTTTCTCTCATCAAAATTAATGTGTCAAATGAGCAAGACAAGAGACAACGATGTATGTGTAATGTGGGAAAGAGATATAAAGATAATATTTTGTGACATTTGTTTAAAAGAAGTTAAGTTGGTTAATAGACCCAAGATAATTTTCAACAAAGTTGGGTGGCAGAACATCTTTAAAAATTTTTAAGAATGGACTGAATATGGGTATGATAGGATACAATTAAAGAATATGTCGAATCAATTAAAGAAGGATTAGAAACTGTGGAAAGAATTAAAGCATGAAGCTACCGGTCTTAGTTGGGATCACACAAAGCATGATAATGATGCATTAAAATAATGGTGGAAAGAAAGATTAGAGGCGAACCTATGTTTTTTTAGTTAGATAATTCCACATTGTTATGTTAAGCAATGTTATAAATCAATATTTCTTATTTTTTTATTACTTATAAGTCAAGTCAAATGCAAAAAATAAATAAAATAAAAATTGTGACATTGATCCAGAGTTAGAAGAGAAGTTGGACCAAATGTTCATTGAGGTCATTGTCATTAGTGATCATGCTTGGACCCCAAGTCAAAGATCAAACGTTGATTTATCTCAGCTAGTAGGTTCTGAGTACAGGGCCGACTCAAGTGATGGATATATATAAATCGTCACAGAACATGTTGGGTCCAGCAATACAAGATGTCCGCCATCTTTGCATCTTAGGGGTAAAGAAATAAGAAAGAAGTCAAAATATTCTTACAACAAAAGATTTTTCAACTAGTTTCTACATGCACTAGTTTGTCCACGGAGCCTAGCACTTTAGTAGCACCAATACAATATATTTCAACAGTTATAAAAATACTACGAGAAACACAAAAAAATTATGAAAACTTATCTTTATATTTATATGTCATAAAGTTGTTGGAATACCAACAAAGTGAGTTTTTTATGTGTTTGGACCCATAGTGCATGTTAGATTACATAAGTTTTTTTACAACAGTCGACATGGTTGAATGTAATATTTTTTATGGTTTTGAACTGCTTTTATGTATTTTCTTCATGCACTCATTGTTCTATTTATATTTTGAGATGTGTTCATTTGATGTAATTTCATCATTTTATTGATACTGATTTATTTTCTTAGATAAATCATGAATAATAGTGAAAGATTACATCATAAAAGAATAATCACATAAGCCATATGCTTGATTTATGAGTACTATAACTCATATATTGTGCGTACTCTTAGCATGATTTACTTGCAAGTCACCCAGCTAGGTTTCACAACATGTTTCGTATGCCTTAGGATATTTTCTTAGATCTACTAAAAGAACTATATCAAAATCATGGCCTTCATAAATCATCCATAATAACTTCAAGAGAGATATTAATGATAAAACTCTACATTTTATCATAAAATGAGTCAGCAAGGTCTGCTATGGAGTGATTTCAGCATTCATCAGAACTCATTAATATATATTTCTCGATTGGCTTGAATGCTTTGGCTAGTTTGTCATCCAAAAATATTGTAATAATAAAACATAACATTTTAGAGCCCACCAAAAAAAAATTTAATGATCTCATATACATGTCATACTTAAGGTATAGTTCGTTTATCTTAATTCATAATATATGTTAAATATACTTGATCAATGTAAAAATCGTACATGTTATTGAAGAAAAACATATTGAAGCACGAGTATCTCAAAATGGAAATATTGCATTTATCAGGAGGTGTGGCTCACCTATATAAAATGCTACGACTGCATGTGATTTCAACATCTGTTTCACCGTTGTAATGACTAAATGAGAAGACAACACACATAATAGTCAGATTTTTTATTTTGTTGTGCGAAACATCCATTATGGTTCTCTTATGCCACCTCAAGGTTAGATAATCAAACAAATAAAATTCATTTCTTATATACTAACATGCGTACTATTATTTTTTTTTACTTACTTTAATTTTTCACATAACTTTATCGTTGTACCGTTAAGACAAGCTAATTTTTTGTTTGCGGTAATTAACTTTTAATATTAATGAGCTCGATTACTTCTGATGCTTCTAAAGTCTTGTACTGCAACTTTAGATTACAATATTCTCTACGTACACCACGAAGAAAAAATATCCAAAAAGGACCGTGACTTCTTTTGTTGGGCAAAGTAATGGGATGATTCTATCATTGATAGTGATTGGAGAGAATCTTTTGAGAAGAAAAGTTATCCCATATGATTGATCTTCTGGATTTCAAAATTAATTTTTGATAATATGAATTATTGTTCTTATATATATTTTTTAAAATTTTATTGTTGTATTACACTCTTAAGTGAGATATCACTTCTACTTGTATATATTTAAATTTGTGAGTTTTTCAGGATTTTGAGTATTATTTTTATTTTTATTTATGAGTTATTTAATTTGAAATGATCATTTTACAAACGATATTGTATAGCAAAAATATCTTTTTTTCAATAGTTACAATACTACCGCAGCATATTTGCGCCGCATATTTAAGTCCCGTATGAATTGGGATTTGATTTTCTCCGAACATAAAGTGTGATACTCAAATTCTTAGACAGAAGAGGGATACAGGAAACTTGTATAATTTACTCGTTACATTCCCTTCCGGGAAAAGAAAAAAACAATGACTACTACTACTGCATACTCAACTAAACAAAGACTACTACTGCATACTCAGCTAAATAAGGACTACTACTGCATACCTCAAATAAACTAAAGACCTTTCCTCCAGTAGCTTCCGTGCTTTTGTAGCCCGCACACACCCGAGGACACCAACCCTATTTCTCCAAATACCGCGAGACCTCACTCGAAATGCAAAATGGCTTCCTTCGTTGCGCGCTCAATCCTTCGAAGAACGTCGCGCTTCCAGATCTCCTCAACCCTCAGTGCTTGTTTTTCTTCTCAGGCCTTTTCCTCCCAATCCAATTCTCTGGTCCAGAGGGCGCAAACACAACGGCTCTGGTATCCTCCTTCTTTCATATCTCTTAGATTCGCCTCTTTTAAGGTGGAAGACGATGAGAATCTTTTGAAAGTTCTCCAGTCCGAGATAGATTGCGTCCAGGAACCGAAAAATCCTCTGGTAATATCGTATCACTAGCTTTTTTTACTTTGGCTGCTTGATTCATTGTTTCCTTTCGCAGATTCAACACCGCCGTTGATTCGTAGTTGGATTTATGTTGCAAATACTGATTTTTATTCTTCATTGCGATGAGATTCTTACTTCCTGCATCAGCGTTGTTAATTTTTAGCTCGATCATATTCGCTAGTTTTCTTTCCGTGCTTCCATGTGGATGGAATTTCTTATTGTTTTCTTATAATGCAATTTATTTATGATTTAATAGATATAACTAATTGTTGCAAAGGAGGAAGCTGCGGAACTACTTCCTTCATCAATTTTGGTTGTTCTTAAATTGAAAGTTGATTGAAAAAGGGATGTTTTCAGAATGTGGGGATGTGGCACGGTGGTCAATGAATTACTTTTTTATATATATAGAATGGTGTCTTACCCAAGTGTTGGCAAATTGAATCCCTCACATAAACATGGCTAGTGATAATGCAATCACATTATAAGATTAAGAGTTAGAGGTAGCCATCTATTTTAAGACAACTTTGCTTTCTAAAATTCTCCAAACTCAACCTCAACCATATGGAATAAGTTCTTGAGACTTTGATGGTCACCCCTTACCACTCTTTTTGAACCAACATTGGTCAATGAGATCCTTTCCTACATTCAAAATAAAATTTATGGGCATTTAGGTACATACGACATGATTCTTATATATTTACATTTCTAACACCTAAACATTCATATTTACTTGCATACCACTTAAATCCTTAACATCACACCAAAAATACCACCTTCACTACCTTTTTAAATGTGAAATATAACTTTTCATGCATAAGTTTATGATACCAAGGTGTTATAAGTATAAATATCAAAATTTATGTGTTAGATATGTAAATACATGAAAATTGTGTGGTATGTACATAAATTTAGCTACAATTTTGAGTTGAGCTACAACAATGATGATATACTTGCCAAGAACTTATGCTTTTCAATGTAATGCCTTCCACCCGCTGTGTTTTTTTTCCTTGTAATATTCAGCTTAAGGGATTGTGCATGCTGTGAATAAATGGTGCTTATGAGAGGCTAACCATGTAGAAATTAAATCTTCCTTTTACGACTAAAGTGTTGGAGCAACCTATTTAGAATCAACAAAGAACTTTAAACAAATCAATAAAAAATTAAGATCTTACCTTATAATAATGTGGAAGAAGAGATGATCCAAAAGCTCTGAGGCAAATTTGTAGAATTAGCTATGGAAGAATAAATCCTTAAACATGAATTGATAAGGAACTTAAGCAATATAAGAGAGCGTGCTAAAGAGAAATGATAAGGGAAGTAGAGTGGAGAAATCACCAATTACAACCTAAAATTTACTCAACAAAAAATTTTACATTATCATATTAGTCCCATCACCTTTATAGGCTATAATCAATGATATTTTATATTCTTAGGGGATGATCATCTATTGTTTTAATGGATATTTGGTTATTTTGGATAAAGACTTCTAAATTGGTGCATTAGGTTAATTTTGTATCAATATTAATTTACTCTTATATTCTTATAAAGGAGAGTATAAGATGGTGGTGAGACCTGCAATGCTTTATGACGAAGAAAGTTGGCCTTTAAAAGAGGAACCTAAAAACAAAGTTAAGTGTCGCTGAGATGAGAATGCTTAGATGGATGAGTGGCTTGGCACTTAGAGACAAAACACGAAATGAATCTATCCGTGAAAAAGGTTGGTGTAGCCCTAATGGCTGACAAGATTAGAGAGAGTTATCTTATATGATTTAATCAAATTAAACGTCGACCATCTTATGATCCGGTTAGGAGAGTAGATGTTTTGGATTCGACTTATTTTAAGAAAAGTAGAGGTAAACCTAAAATACTTGAACATATTGTTTAAAAAATGATATTAATTTATTGGAATTAAATGAAAATATGACACTCAATAGGACACAATGGATAAAAAGGATTCATGTACCTGGCCCTACTTAGTGTGATAAAGGCTTGTTGTTGTTGTATTCTTATAAAAGAAATCTTTAAGATTTATGTGTTAGTTTGAAGTAATCAAAATAATTCCTTCACAATATTTCTTCTCTACTTCTTAGAGTTTCGATCAAGCAGAGCCATTGAGATTTTTATCTTTACTTGCTACATCATCTAAGGCAAGGCCAAGTTCCATAGGCATGATTCCCATGAGAAATTGATTTCTTATATTTTTCTAAAAATTTAATTCAACCGTATTTGAAACACAAAAAAAATGTAGATCAATGGCAAACTTGAGCGAATTAATAAACAAAATATGCAAGAAAACATAATAAAATTTATAGGGCATGCAATGGTTTTAAACTTTTGGTTGAATGAAAATTTTGTGCTCTCAAGCGGGATTTTTTGAAGTTCATCTTAAATTTTAGCTTTTTTCGAGTTTTTTATGTCCTTCAAGCTTGCACAACGCTATTGTTTTCAAGAAAAGGACATGTATCTTTCCATTTAACAACAAGGTGAGCTAACAATTATAGAAAGGAATGGCTAAAGTCTTGGTTAAATGGAGTAAAAAACCTAACCACCATGTCATTACTACAAAAAGCCGAAGTCGTAGCATAGGCTTAAGAATTGCTGAATCTTATATCAAAATAAGAGGCCAAATGAAATAAAAAATTATAACTGGTACTTCATATGAAGCAATTGAAGTAGGAGTAAATAAGTTAAATCTTGCATTGCTCTTTATGTTGTGTGATCATGCTTGTGAGGAAGCTGATTAGGAACTTTTCTTTTAAAATTTATGATCTGTGAAGCTATTTTAATTATAGTTTATGAAAATATCTTATCCCTAAAGCCTTGGTTGATAAGCTCAAGATAATCACTACTAAATATCTGAACTGTATTTTGTTTGTTTTAGAAGAAAAATATTAGTTAGATCACTAAACAATGTACTCTTATAGTTGCTCTCGTTGATGGATTGGTCTATGAAGTTGCACAATTGTTGAATGCCTTATGATTTGGGTAGTCCATATCAATGAAATGAGGATGTTATCTTCCGTAGAAGACAAAATAAATAAATAAATAAATGAAAAAGCTTGTAAAGGGAGGGAATATAAAGAGTTAGTTGGTTAATCATTCCTACTTCAGATGAGGCTCTGATAAACCCTCTGGCCTAGAGAATTTAAAAAAGGGGTAAGTGAGCACAAGAACTATCATCTCAATGCATCAAAGGAAAAGAAATTAAGTATCTAGACCCACTTAGAAGCCATTGGCTACAATGAGAAAGAAAAGAATAATCTCAGCAGAAAAAAGAAAAAAAAAATGCAAAAGCAAATGATTTAAAATGTGAGCAGTGATTCAGAAGGCTTTCAATTAAATATTGATTAGAGGGAATCAAGAAAGCTAACCTACAATTCACTTGACAAAGTTCTCTACCCTATTTTATATTACCCGTCACTTCTGTTGGAGAATTAATAACATTTGCTGTTTTTAAGGGATGGCTATCTATAATTTAAATTGATGTTTGTATGTTTAAGATAGTCATTCTTAAATTAGTTCATTTAGTTTGAATTTTTCATAGATATGCATTGGTTTATGTATTGATACAAATCAGAATATCTCGAGCAAAAATAATTGTGAGAGGTAGTTTGAATGGATTAAATGATATCTGATCTGAAAGAATTATCAAGAAAATTGTAATTAGCTGAATACTTTTACGATGTGGATAAAGCATTCAGAAATTTGGTTTTGCTACGGAAAAATTTGAATCAGTGATGAAATGACACATTAGCAGGAGTTAATCCTAACTAATGATGGTAATACGACATTTTATTTTCAGGACTTTGAACCTTTTCGTGAGAATGATGAAGATAGCATAATAGTGTAGTAGGATCAATGTTAGTGTTCATTTTCACATTTTTAATCAGAGCGTTTATCTACTTCTGTGTGCTTGCCCTCCAGTGCTATAGAGATTTCTTAGAGATTGGAATGGTGGATTAAAATTCAATTAATGTGTTCAGGACTATGATAGAGGAGGTTTAAGATTTGACTGCTTTGGAAGGGATGGGCCAAATTTTAAAATTTTCAAAGATAATATTAGTTTATGTGATCTCTACTTATAAGTGAAGTCCATCTTTCCATTCATTGATGACAAAATTGCTTATTTGAAAGATTGCCAATATTTCTTACTTTAAGCAATTCATCTTTTTATATTTGCAAGGTATTTGTAATCGACATATATATGGATAATTTTCTCTTAAAGTGCTGTGATAATAATTATTACGCTTACTCAGAGCTTGAATTACTGTTTGGGACATTTTTATGTTGAATTTTCAAATAACCACTAAAATATGCCATTGGGGTGAAAAATGAAACTAGATTCGTAATTTCAGGGTTCAAAGCAGTCTTTTACCAGTAGGTCTTACATTTTACTAATTTTGGAAGTCTAGATGAAGAAATTTGAAAAACTATTTGATAGGAAAGTTATAGATGACACTAAGTAGATGAAAATCAGCTACATTCGATGCATAAGGAGGAAGTTATCGGCAAAAGGAATAGAGAAAAAGTTAATGACAAAAAAATGTAGTAGCAAAGAGAAAAAAAAAAAGAAAAAAAAGTCCAGAAATGATGTGTGCGAATGTATTATGCTTGACTATAATGATACACAAATTGTAACTTAAATGAGAATAAAGTTTCTTTTATATCAATCCGACATACAACAAATTGTAATGTGTTTTAAATGAGCAAAGAAAAGTAGTACTTCACTGTTTCTTGTCAAAACTTACCATGTTATGGCTGGCTGTTGGTTTTGATTAACACAATATATTGTAAGTTCATCAGAGATAGCGTTTTTTAATTTTTTCAATATTACAAAATGAGTGACAAATCAAATAAAATGAAAACTCAAAAAACAAGCTACAAAGGAAACACATTGAAAAAATATATATTTTTAATTTAAACTATGCGATAGCAACTGACAACACTGAAGATTAATTTTATGAGTATTTTTTTTTTGTAGTTATGATAATCTTCCTTCTTTGGAAGTCCGTCTCCAATAGTTTTGCCACTCACACTTAATAGATCCTCAACTTCGGTGGATGAGAATACTAAAACAAGTGCACTTAAAAAAGAACTACTTTATTCTTTTCATCATCCAGTAGACGAGTGTTGCACGTTACAAGTAGGGTTGTAGATGAACGAATGCACTCGATGAGCAACTTGAACTCGACTCGATTAAAGCTTGATCATGTTTGTTCATAATAGTAAATAAACAAGCTTGAACAAATTTTAAAAGCTCAAAACTTAAACGAATTGAGCATGAACAAAGTCAAACTTGTTCTTTTATGTTCACGAATAAACTCGTTTGAAGTTCAACAAGTAACTTATTAAATACTCGATATTAAGTTCAATAATAACACTTATTATATATATGATATATTATTTAAATAAAATTTAATTATTTAGAATTTTTTTAATTATAGATTTAATAGTAATATATTATTATATGAATAATATTTTTAGTTTAATTATTAATTATATATTTATTTTATTAATAAGTAAATGGTAATTTAAAATGAGATATTTACAGTTAAAAGAGTAATAAAATATTTTTCTTGTCGAGTTTTCATAATATTGAATATAATTTGTTTATTTTTTTTATGCCTATCACGCTGCAATTATAAACAACATTAATGTGGATTATCTTATTACTATTATGTTCGTATTAATATGATTATGTAAATGATCATCCTTATAACTTTTAGGAATAATTTAGTTCTTTCACTTATAAAATTTGAACTAGTTTAGTCTTATCTATAAGAATTATGTAGCTAATTAGTAAGGTTTAAAGATTTTAGAGTTCATAATCAACAAATTAGTAGTTGTGATTAGAATTGCAAAACTATTTATTACATTTTTATATGAAAATCTAGATTCTTGTTTGAATTTTTAGCTTGTTTATTAGCTCATTTAAATCCACGTTCACTTGTCATAAACAAATCAAGTACAAATTAAGTTCAAACATTGAAAAAGTTAAACAAATCAAGCTTGAACAATATATGAAATCTCGACACAAGCACAAGTTAAACATGAACAACTTATAATTATATCAAGCCAAGTCTAAACAATGATATACTCAGTTCGGCTCGGCTCGATTACAACCTTAATTACAAGAGATCTCTTGTTTATGGGAATTAGAGAGACGGGCCAAAAGATAATAAAATAATTGTTGTAAACTTACCGCCAATATTGCTTTGACTTTTCTTCTACTTTTTTGGGTTTCTAATACTCGGTAATACTATAAGTATGGATGGATGTGCATACCTACAATTCACAATTTTCATATTTATAGTTTTGTTTCTAAGCATTCTCCCAACTATTTGCTTGGTTCATTTTACTGATCCTATACATTCTTGAATTTCTATTGACAGGACATTGATGTTCCAAAAGAATTTCCTTTTGAAATAATTGATAGGCACGGTGACCAAACAATGACTCTTAAGAGAGAATATGGTGATGAGAACATCCAACTCACAGTTTACATGAATGTAGATCAGGAGGGGACAACAATCATCCGAAGAATTTCATTACATATAACTATAGATAAAGGGCAGGGATTTATTTTGGAATTTGGCTGCAAACTCACTTCTGATGAGCTTGAAATAGGAAGCATGGCAAGCAGCAGTAGTGATCATTTTGATTCCCAGGAAGCATATCAAGGACCTGAGTTCTCGTATGTATCCTATTATTTTCTTAGTCCTATAATATTTCTGTATAGTTTTCTAATTTTAAAATAAAAGGGGGTGGTGTTTTATCACTGTTTAAACTGGCTGTTAGGTGCTCTTTTTTACCATTGATTTGTTTGCTGAGTTGAAGGAAGGGGATTGAAATGCCAGCCTGATAAAATTTTGGGGCATTTACATTCAGATTGCCAATCTCCTTTGTATTTAAATATTTAACACCAAAATGTCACATTCTACATTAGTAGCATCAAAATCTTTCAACTCACATAAAAAATACCATCATTTTAACTTCTATAAAGTGAAATACAGCTTTTCATGCATAGTTAAGATGACAGGTATGTAAAAATTACGGTTTAGGTGTTAGATATGTAAATACATAGGAATTGAGTGGTATGTATGTAAATCTTCCTAAAATTTCTAACAAATTTGCGAACTATATGAATCACTCTTTTGAAACTTATGAGAATATTACCATTGATTATTTGCTTCTTTCGAGAAATTATTTCATACGGAGTACGTGCGTAGCTCTACGTGCGGACTCCAGTAATATCCCGCCATGTGTGTTATATCGAACCCACCTAAAAAAAATTGAAGTGAAACCGCAAAGATTTTTGAAGTAGAACCACAAAGATTATTTGGGGGGGTGGGCTATTGACCCTCCAATAACTCTCTGATAACCTTTGTGGTTCTACTCCAATAACCTCTGCGGTTCCACCCCTGCATTAACACCCCCCCCAATAACCCCTCCTCAACCCCTCAATAACTCCCGAATAACCTTCTCGGTTTCACGTCAATAACCCCCACAATAACTTCCATGTGGCGACATATTATTGGAGTTCGCACACAGAGCTGTAGGGTTTTCAAAAAAGCTCATTGTTTGCGAACAGTTTGTGTTCTGCTCGTCGGGGAGTTTGTGTTCGATTCGTTCAATATGCAAACGAGACGAACATGAACAACTCTTTTAGCTTCTAGGTCTATTTTTTTGGTTATAAACGAACCAAACACGAACATTCATTTGTTCGATCGTGTTCGAATCGTTATTGTTCGAAATATAAAATAATTTAAAATAATTATACATAAAAAATTTATCATATTTAAAAATAGTTATATACTCTAAAAATTTATCATATTTTAAAAAATTAAACCCTATAAATGATAATCTGATCTTCAAATTCGCCTCTTAGTTTATATTAAATTCTATAATTTAGTATTTATCTTCTGGTTCGTCTCTTAGCTTAAATTTTCTTTTATTTCTTTTAGATTTATTTAGATTCTTTGAGTGAAACCTAATTTTTGGGAGTGAACTCTCTCATATTGCCTCTTGATCAGAATTTTTTATGGATGAAATATGATATTATGATTTTATTGTGAGTTGTGCTTCGGCTATTTTGCATTTGTATTGTGATTCATACATCATACATGTTTAAGCATTTGTTTTTTATAGGTTTAGGCTTTTTAAAGATTTGGAGCGATTCGAACAATACAAACAAATTTGTAAGATTTCGAACCATTCAAACAATTCGAATAATACGAACATTTCAAATATTTCAAACAAATCAAACCAAACGCGAACAGTTTCAAACACAAGTCTATTTCAAACATGTAATTTCAAACAAACCGAACTATGTTCATTTACACCCTTACAGAGCTGTGTACGTACTCCACGTGGAATAATTTCTCCCTTTTGAGAGATCTGCACCAGTACTTCACTAGTCTAGTGTATATTATGTATTGTTTGTTCTAGTGATCAACTTGAGCTAGAAGCATATTTTTTTTGTTTACAGTACTGTGGTCGCTGTTTTAAAGTGGAGATTATTTATTTGTTTTGCCCAGATTTTAATGCGAACTGAATAATGAATTTGATTTCTCATTCTGTGTAGGGATTTAGACGAGAATTTGCAGAAGGCTCTTCATAAGTACCTGGAACTGAGAGGCATCAACAGTTCTCTTTACAGATTCTTGTATGAATACATGATAAACAAGGATGAAAGGGAGTATCTAAAATGGTTAAAGAAGTTAAAGGAATTTATTGTGAAGTAATTTATATAGTGTGGAATACCAAGTTGGTGTTTGGTAGTATTCTTTAAATTGGATTTAGACATGAATTTAAGATAAATCCTGCCATGCAAATTAAATCCAACACTCTGTTATATTAAAATTTCATGCGTTCCGTCTCTGTTTATCACGGTCCGTCCCTAGATCCAGATTTACCAAATCATATTGCGGGACGGATTTAAGGATTTACTCTGTCGTCAGGAACGATCTCCATCTCCGTCACAGGGTTTGATAAATCCAATTTTTTACTGGATTTGATCAATTTTATTTAACATAAAATCACGGTGCAGCCAAACACCACCTAAGATTGATGGATATTATTATCTTATTTTTCATCGAGTTTTGCTGAGTTTACATTGCTCACATTTAAGCTAGATTATGATGACAGTAAAGTTTTGATCTGTATTTCTATAAAAATAGCTTCTTTTCTCTGAGAGTGCTATGTTTTTACCATTGATTTTTTGTAAGCATGTTGTGACTTCTGAATAATAAATCCTTATGTTTTTTAGATTGTTCTAATTATTTTTGCTATTGAGGTTAGAGCTAAAAATATGTTGGTCGGGAAAGTTGTCCGATGGATTATTGTTCGACTTTGTTTTGGGAGGATATGATGATACTCATTTGACTTGGTTACATTGGTTCTTTTTTATTATGAGTGGTTAATTTAGAATGGGGTCATTTTTATTTTAGAAAATTTACATACATACCACACGATTCTTTTGTATTTATATATTCGTCTGCTGAGGTTTGATGTTTTAATTTATAATATTTTGGTGTCGAAAATTTATGCATGAAAATATGTATTTTATTTTGAAAAATATTAATAATGGTGGTGATTTTGATGTAATATTAAAGATCTAATTGTTAGGCATGTACATATTAAAGTTCAGTTGTTAGATATATAAGTACCTAACAGTTGTGTGGTGTATGAAAATGCCCTTTTTTTATGTTTAAAAATGTTTATTTCATACATTTTTCTTTATTGTTTCTAATAATAAATCAAATTATTTAAAATATTTTTTTAGGTATTTTGAATATCTTTAAAAATAATAATGCTTTATTTTTATTTTGATATATCTTGCGTGCTTTATTTCGATTCAATGTGAAAAAATAGAAGGCAGGCTTTTTTGTTTTTATTATATCATGTTAGCTTATATGGAATTAAATGATGAATTGGGGGGGCGTTTATAGGGGTGAAAATAAGCCGGCTTGTACTGGACTCATCATTAAGCTCATGAGTTGAGCTTATAGAGCCATGAGCTGGAGTTCGAGCTCTCATAAATTAAACGAGCTTAAGTTTAGGCTTAGAATGATTAGGCTCGTCAGCTCACAAGTTGACTGGATTAAAATTGATTGTTTTTTAGTATATTTTAGGTGCATTTATGTTTTAAAATCCATAAAAAGTTATTATTAAAAAACATTTGTAATGCAAGCTGTAAAGATGGGTTGCATTAACTACAATTAATAAAGTTTTCCCCTTTTTATGTGGCTCACGATTCTCAAAAAGGTCATGCGACTTCCTATTATTTTTTATGGAAATCTTCAGTGTAGCTCTCCTGTGATTCTAGAGCAAGCTCTAGCTCTAGGGAGCTCTCATTTTCTTTAAGGCCAGGACTAGCCCAGTTCATGAGCTTGGTAATATGTGAATGAGTCTAGCTCGAGTTCAAGCTGCGCTTCTGCAGTGGAGTCAAGCTCTAGTTTCAGGTTTATTGTGACTTGAGCTTGACTCGATTACACCCCTTGTCGTTTGTGATTATTAGTATTAGTATTATTATTATTATTATATGCGTGTTTGTGTGTGAGATATCAAAGTGTATTGAATCCGATTTGGCGGACACGTGTCAGGGGTTCAATTTTGACAAGCAAAAAGAACAGCAGATAACACTGTATTAAACTCATTTTTAATCAACCACTTCTTAATTAATATAACCACATGTCCTCCCATCGATGGATATTTTATGTTGGTAAGGTTTTGAAACTAGGAACGAGCTAAAAAGCTCCAACACCCTCGCCTTAATTGGCATGACCACACCACTATTTGGAATGGCTACGCCATACGTGGTTACCCCAAAAACGCTCCTCAAGTGTGGCCATACCGCAAGGTGGGGTAAACATGCCACCTAACCCAAGCCGTGACCATGTTGTTCGACGACGTGACAACATTGTATACTACTTGAGGGACTCCCGATCAATGTCAGTGCCAAGCGATGCCTTCAGCCACATCGCCTCTCCACTCAATATGAGGCCCACATTCACCTCTAGGGACACACTCTCAGATATTACACTCTTCACCCTCACTTCTCCTTTCTCTCTTAGTTCAGTTCTCTGTTCGGCCGACTTCCTCCTCTCTTCCAGTGTTTTTAGACATCACTACTGTAAACATCCTCTATCTCCTTCATCATCATCACCTTCTTCTTCTTCTCCTACTTCCTTTATTCTTCTCCTTCTAACTTCTATCTCTTCACTTCACTTCTTTTACACTTCACTTCACTTTACTTCTTCTAGACTTTACTTTCACTTTTCTTCTTCTAGACTTTACTTCAGTTTACTTCACTTCTATAACACTTTGCTTTACTTCAATTCTTCATTCATCTTCTTCACTGCTCTTCAAATTCTTATTTTCTCTTCTCCTCACTACTATCTCTACCTGATAAATTATCTTATGTAAAGTAATTCATTTAATATAACGGTTCTTTATTTTGTTGTTTTCTCCCTCATGTTGACATGTTAATGTAAAGTAATATCCATGGTTCCTATTCATGTTTTAAACATGCTAGTGTAAAATAGTATCAAGTTTCCTCTTCACATTTTAAACACGTTAAGTGTACAATAACATTCATGTTTTCTCTTCATATTTTAAACATAATAAAGTTAAAATAGTATCCATATTTCCCTTTATACTTTAACCATGTTAAGTGTAAAGTAATATCTATGTTTTAAACAAGTATAGCGTAAAGTAATATCCATGTTTCCAGTTGGTTTTAAGCATGTATAAATATAAGTAATTTCTATGTGTTTTTCCTTCATGTTAAAATCATGTATAAGCCATTCCATTCCTGTGGCTTTCGCTTTAGCTTAAGTATATGACAATGAGAAATATGCAAAAAAAGTGAAGAGAGAGAATCTATCATATGTTGGTTCTCTTTATGAATATTCTACATATGTTACTTGCAAGCCAGTGTGATTAAAACTTTTGAATGGAATATTAAAACCTAAAAAACTAAAAAAGAAAATGAAATTTAAACCCTCTTTCAAAAAATAAATAAGAAATAGTAAAAAAATGAAATTTAAACCCATTGAGAAAATGAACTTAAAACTCTTTCACATAACCCGAAATAAATTTTACATCTTTTAAAAAAATGAATTTAGAACCCTCTCATATAACCCAAAATGAATTTTAAATCTTTTGAAAAAATGAACTTTAAACCCTTTTACATAACCAAAAAATAAAATTTAAATTTTTTTAAGAATTAATTTAAACTCTTTATTATAACTAAACTAAATTTAAAACAACTTGAAAAATGATGTAAAACATAAAAACAAATTAAATAAAATAACTAATAAAGTCAATTCAAAAATAATTTTATGGCCTTGAAAAATCAATTTAAGAGAAATTAAAAATAAATCAAAACCTTTAAAAAGCTTGAAACATAAATAAAATAATTTATACCTTATAAAAATAACTTAAATCAAAGTCATATAAATTATAAGTAAATAACTTATCTCTAATTTCTCCTCAAGAATACTTCTCAAAGTTCATCTGAATCTCTTTCTTGCTTTACAACACACATAATTCCTCTTTGAAGCAGTAAGGATGAAGAAATCTCTCACTTTCCCTCCAGTCTTACAATCTCTCGAAGAATTCCTCACAATTTAGATATTCTAGTAAACTCTCTACACACTAATTGAACCTTTATAACATCCAAGATCTCTCTAATTTTCAGATAAAATATTCTTTTAAAGTTGTGGATGAGCTTTCCCAAGAGTTCTCTAAGCATCCCTTCAAATTTTGGTCTTATCTAAAGCTTGATTGGGCATAACCGCCAACCTCGCCGTCGGCGACCTTTCTTAATGAATTAATTCTGGAGTCTTAGGAAAATCTCGTCGTCGGCAGGGTCGATGGCGCCGTCGGTGCCTAGTTCAATTCTCCACATTTTGGTCCTTTTCGCTCCAAATTCGCTCCTTTTTTGCATCTTTTTGCTCTAATGACCCTAATTCATCAATACTGCAACAAAACATCAAAAATACATTTCTTTAAAGTGCAATATCATCAAAAACAGTATAAAATATGTATGAAAATCTCAACATATTTTCCTCTGGTCAGTAGATCACAAAGGCCAAACTTGGGAGCTAGATTAGTTTTGATAATGTTTGCAAGCCACAGAGGTCAAAGTTAGGAGCTGCATGAGCTGTAATAACTTTTATAGGCCACAAAGGCAAGAGTTGGTACCTTCAAAAGCTATGATAATGTTCGTGGATCATATGGGTCAGAGTTGGGGGCTACAAGAGTTGTGATAATATTTATAACTTGTAGAGGCCAAACTTAGGAGCTGCAAGAGTTATATACCACTTAAGTTATAGTTGGTCATATAAGTCATAATGGTGGGTTTCAAGGAGAGAGCTCTAAGTGTTCGGAAAAAAGTTACTATTTCTCAATACAATGATAGTAAACATTTTTTGCGAGGTGTCTTGTTAAACCATATGCAGGGTGCGTAATTGCACCATATATGTGGTGCATCATTTCAACATATTTGGCATGCGTAGTTACGACTTTTTTTAGCTGTGTCGTTACACTCTTTTTGAGATGCGTAATTACACTGTATGCAGGATGTCAGTTGCTTTATCTTTTAAGTATTGTTATACTACCTTCAGAGAACATGATTACATCTTCTTCGAGATATTTTGCTCCATAAGATGCTTTGTAAGTCAGCAAAGTTGACCGTTACTCTGCACGATGCTTCGTTACTCTATAGTGCAAGCTGAAACTTCGCAACACGCATCATGATTCTATAAAGGGCTTTATTGTAATGAGCAAGGGCCACCCGACAACGACCGACGAGCGGTGGTTGACGATGGTTGGCGGTTGCAGAAGCGGTGTGTTCATTGGGCCTTTGATGTGGAACACTGAACCTCTACTTCTTCTCCTTCAAGTCCTAGGCTTCCTCAAGGTCTAGCTCTTCCTTTCATGCACGAGTTAGAGCTTCTCTGAAAATAAGGAAGGAAAGAATGCAAACAACTCCATCAAACAGACCCAAGTTGGTGTTTGATGGACATTTAAATGTTTCAAAGGTGTTTAAATTGAGTGATCTTAGGTTGGTTGGATATGTCTCATCGCGATGTTTAATTCAAATACAAGCTTATCATATTTGAAATCCATTTGACCATCCAATTGGGTGCTAGAAGGTTCTAAAAAATTACTTAATAGTTCAATCTAAGCTTGGTTTGCTCAGATTATACTAAAATTGGTGTCATCGTGCTCGTCTCGTCAAGCCGCTTAGTTTGACTATAGTTTGTTGAAATTCAAGTTTTGGATGTTTTTTAATAAAAGTTTGAATATTTCTTACTAAAAAAAAATGTCTTGAGATTCATGCACAACCTCGAGATTCATACCAAATGATGAAAATTTGTTGATAGACGAGTGACCGACAAACATCATCAAACCATTATTACATAATTATCTTTGCCATTGTCATTAAACCCTCAATTCTCAACTTCTATGGCTCTTCGCTAGCTTCACATCAATCTTCGTTATAACCTTATGAAAGTAAATTAGTGTTCCCAACTTTGTAATATCATATTCTCCACCTAAGTCAAAGAACAACTTAATAACATCATTTTATTTGTGTGTTGGACCTCTATAAAGCCATCATAATAAACTTTCTCAATCGCCACCAATATTTCAGTATGAACATTGACTCATTGAAATCATATCATTAGCATTTTGCTATTTTTAATTTTAAAAAAGAATTATATGATTTTCAATGAGTTAAATTCAAAATCTAATAGACTCAAGATCAACCCGATTAATTTTTGAAGAACAATTTGAGGTTAATTTAAATTTTGTTTTGTTTGTTTTTTTTAACAGGAGCACATGTTCCTCGTTCTTGGGAATAAAATATTATTTTTTAGTCGGTGGATCCCGTCTCACCAATAATCTATTCATGATTTGTTTTAGAGATCTTAACAATCCCTTTAGCCTTTTTATCGAAGGGATTCTAGCTCTATATGCACGTAGATCTGTTGCTTTAAATGAGTTTTGACTTATCATTATTTCAATAATTGTAAGCAATTAAATATTATCCTTATTTTTGTTATTTTTATCTTTATTAAAAAGCAACCTAAATTATATATATATATATAATCATAAAATTCTAATAAATTACATGCAATCTAAAAAGTAGTTTGTTTTAATTTTTGTAAATAAAGATTATAATTGAGGAAGATTAAATCTAAAATATACAACATTCAAAATTTGCACGTGGAAGACTTTTTTTCTATTTAAATAGCCGAGCCCTCTTTCAGTCCCGCTCCGTCTAGAAGCTGCCGCTCATCTCTTGGAAGTACTCTGTGCGGTCCTTCTCAAAATGGGCGCAACCACCGGCGACGATCAACCTCAGTCCGACGCCTCTCCGGCGTACTTTCAGGGAACCGACTACTCTCTCTTCTGCACAACAATAGCCCTCAGTCTCTGGCTCGGCGCCATCCACTTAAATGTCGTCCTCGTCTTGGCCTCTCTCCTTCTCCTCCCGGCACGCATCGCCGCCTTGTTTGTCCGCTCGTCCTTTCTTGTTTCTTCTTGATTTCCTCTATTTCTGTTGGTCACGTTATTTTTTTGCTTAATCTACTTCTACCTTTTTAGAGTCTTCGCGCTGCAGCTGTTCTTCATGGTGATTCCCCTAAATGACAAGAACAAGTTAGGGCGGAAGCTAGCAAGGTTCTATTTATGTTAATTCTTCTGAATTGATGCGAGATTTTGTTTATAAGTTGAATTTTTGGATGATTTTGGTTTGGGATGGTTACAGATTTATCTGCAAGTATGCGGTTGGGTATTTCCCGTTGACTCTGCATGTAGAGGACATGCAGGCTTTTGATCCAAATCAGGCTTATGGTGAGTTGCTCGGATGCTTGATGACATTCATTTTTGCTACGAGATAGGGCAATGATTGCTCATTTGTTGATTCAAAAAGGGAATGGACAGTCGCTCTAAAGTTTCCTCATATCTTTTAACATCTTGTTCTCCCTTTTTTTTGGGCCACTTACACCACATTCAATTAGAAATAGAAGAGAAGAGGCAGAGGAGAAGGAGATATTATGACCTGTGTTGTGAAAATCGGGCAGTTGAATTGTGAATATTTAAATTGATCAGGTTTGATTAGAAAACTAGATTTACAAGAATTTGAGATCAACCCAGAAAAATTGGCTGGTGAACAGAACCGATAAAACCTTAAGTGGTTGAACCAGTTTGAATAAAAAAAACAATAAAGAGTAAAATTCCAATAGGTTTGAATTAGTCAAACATTGATAATTTAGTCTAATTGACCATTGGAATAGCGTAGATCAAGCTTATATCCTATCTAGCCTAATCTGAATCCAATTAACCTTATAGTGCCCAAACATTGGAATGACTGTTATTGATCCTTCTTATCACTTTCATTATTACTAAAAATATTATATCGTTTAAATAATTCTTTAAACATCTCTAAACCTCTTATGAAGATTGTGCCATTAATATATAGGAGAACAATCAGAACTTCATTGGTTGGCCTTAATGTACTATTTCTGATTGTATGGGCATTTTATGAACACATTCTTATCCAGTTAGGTTTCAATATGAGCATTGTGACGCCTTGATGCTTTTTTTTTTTAAGTTCTATAGGGCTTTCTTCAGCCTGTATGCCACGTCTTCATGGACTTTGGCAATGAAGCCTTTTGAATCCTTCTCATGAGCTTCATTTAGAAATTTTGATTTTATATCAATTTATCAAGTTGTCATTATGTTCCACCTTCATTGTGTTGCTAGTGAATTTAACTATTTCATCATGTTAGCTACTTATTATTCTCACCTTGTAGAGGCTGATTATCTTATGAACATCTCTCTTGATTTTACACACAGACTGCATGCACTCTAATATTATTGTGATTGGGTAGAAGTTCACTTAACTTTCATGCCTCACTTTCTTGTATTTAACCTTATCTCTTCTTCCATTCCTGTTCTCCAATTTTGATCACTCATTGCATCATCACATTTAAGAGGCTCACAGCCAGCAATTAAGAAAAGAATGCTTTGTTCTTCTTGTATGTCCATATATTTCTTCTAAGCATGTCATTCTTATTGGAGTTTAGGACAATGATGTGTTAAATTTGGTTTGGGTTTTACATTGAGCCACTTTTATAGATTTTCTTCGCGACGTTGTTGGTGTATGCTATTTCTGTTTAGTAATTTCCCTTAGTAGTTGTCTTGCTTCATTCTATAATAGCTAGCTTTACTTTGGTTCTCCTATTAAAGTTCTTTAGTATCTTCATACACATCTCCATTATTCAACTTCTTTTTTGTTAGTTGATTATAAAGTTTGCTTGCCTTTACTTGTTCATTGTACCTTATAAAGCACACTTAATGCTAAAATCATCAAACTTTCTTTTTCTTGTGTCCGGTAACCATTGATAGGTAACACACCCAAAAGTTCGCAAATGTGCTCTTTTAGATTTATAGCCACTCCAAGCTTCTTTTAGCATCATGTCCTTCACACTATTTGAAAGTGTAGCATCAAGAAAACAAGTTGAGCATGCAATGACTCAACCCAAGGATCTTTGATGCTCCTTTTATCTTAGCATATTTAGTATTTCAAAGATGGCGTGGTTTTTCTTTTTTGTAATACCATTTTGTAGTAGAGTAAATGAAACTATAAGTTTTTATTGAGTGTCATAATGCTTATTAAAAATATTGAAATATTTTTTAGGCCTACGTCCTTTAAATGTATATCTAATATGAGTGCTATAATCTTGTACTTAGTTTGCATATCTATGTGATTTTTAATGTTTTATGTGTTTGAAATGCAATGAACTTTTTTTTTGCAATTAAAATGCCCTATTTAATTATTTTCGTCAATGTCAAAAGAGTAACATGATTAACCTAGAAAAACAAAAGAAGCAAAGCAATACACACACATGCAATATTGGATTTAAAAGCACAACCACGCATGGATAATAAAACTTGAATTTATTTGATTTGGCTAAGAATGACCTATATCCATGGGATGAGGAGGCACATATAAATCCACTATCAAAGGTATGGAGGAGCACATAATAAGAAGAGAAGTAGATAATACTAAATATTATTGTATCTATAACATGAAAGCTACCACTTTTCTTGTTCAATTTTGAGATATCACCATCTTCAACCTTATTTATAATGGAATTGTACAATACATTGAAATTATTGATTTTTTCATGCTGCATCTGATCTCTGGCTAAGTGAAGAGCACTGACCACTATAGAAAAATGCTAAGCTGTCTTAATGCAAATCCAGCTGTTAACCATCTCAAAAAATTGCTGAGCAATCCCAATGCAAATTTAAGTATGGCTGTCAGTGAAAATTGGTGAGTTATTTTGATGCAAATCCAAATCCTGAACCAATTCTTTCAATTTAATACCTTATTGGATAGCTTTAAAAATTACTATATGCTTTACCTCTATTGTTGCAACATAAATATAGGCTAAAGACAAATATTTCAACTAATGACTACCCTAGATAGATTAAAGAATCAATAAATCTGAGGCCTTTTACTATCAAAAATATCAACTTAATCTGAATTGGGAAATCCCACATCATTGCAATCATATTTGCCTTTATATGCATGAAACCATAACATGCAGGGTATCTGAGACACCTCAAAATTTATTTTAGCTAATGAGCTTAATTAGGCCTATCCCTGTATTTGATTATACTCTGTTCTTAGGAGAAGCTGTTGATAAAAAATAATAATAATAATAATAATAAAAAGAGCATGGGTATGTGAAATATTGAAATGTTTGCATACCATCACTTACATAATACTTACAACTACACTAGCATAAGACACTTTAAACTATTCTTTCTCCTCTTCTGGCTACTTAAGATGAAGCTGTTCACCAAAAAAAAAAGACTAGCAAGTTGAGAATGTGTAGGCTTTGCAATCTACAAGCCAAATCCTTTCAACACATTCTCAATACATCTTTCTCGTGTTAAAAATAAAGCAACTTATTTTTTTATAGTCTTCATTTCCATCTTCTTAACAACACTAAAATCTTTCATTTTAATTGTTGGACTTAAATTACCTTTCGGTTTTTGGATTTATGATATTTCACTTATTCAAGTCGAAGGCGACATATCATCAACATACAGGAGCATATATACAAAAAATTTATGTGTTAGTTGCTTGTCAAACACAACTATTAAATGGGCTTTTTTGTGGCTACAACTATCGAACTTTATGAACAAGAAGTTTGGAGATTGCTTTAAGCCATATAAAGATTTTTAAGTAGACACATTTGGTCTTCTTTTCCTTTATTATATATGAATCTTTTCAACAAAATCACAATAAATAAATAAAAATATCTTCTCATCCAAATCGCCTACAAAATTGCTAGTGACATAATACAAATAACAAGTATAATGTCCTTTTTCCCTTAATAATTAATAGTTACTTACGTTGAGCCTGTTTTATGGAACTCCAACATCAGTTGAAGATCCTACCTAACACAATCTCTCTGTTAATCCTGCAAAGTTTAATGAAGGCTTAACAAAATTAATAGTTGTTGAAATAGGTGTACTTATCGCATAAATTAATTAAGATTAATAATTATTTAATGATAATATGCGTTCTTCAAATCTGGAATGTAGCCCTATAATTTTAACATTAGCATAACTAAACAAAATGTAATCCTATGGGGTGTGAATCTCTCTCTCTCTCTCTATATATATATATATTTATATATATAATTATTTATAACTAAACAAATAAAATACCAACTATTAACTAAGATAAAAACAAAATGAAAATAAAAGTAAACTAACTTAACCCATCCTAACCAACAATTAAAGAAAATGAAATATTAGTCTAACATGAAGATTAAACTAACTGGCGAATGCATGTCCAAATCAAAATATACAGAAAAAGTTAAATTCATCTAACAAGCATGGAGATGATGAATTGATGAAATTGCAATGACAAGGAAAAAAAGAAGAAAGTGGAAGGAGAGAAATGAATATAGTATCATTGTCTCGTAGGGTTTGGGGTAAGGAGGACTTGACTGCTAAGGACATTTGACAGCTGATGTTGAGTGAGAAAAGAGGCGAAGGTGGTTCTCCGTTGACAAGGGGTCAACAACAAAACTTGGTGATGAACTATGATGCCCTAACCTTGCTCTTCCTTAAAAGGAGTGAACAGGTGAAAATAGTAGGAAATAGAACGGGCGGCATGGGCAATTCTTGGGAAGGATCGTGTATTTGCAAGGGGAGAAGGCAATGGCAACGATTTGGGTTTTTTCTTGTGATTAGGGGTCGATTGGTCATGAGATTGTGTCAGTTCAGTTATAGGCTGAATAGGTTCGGTTAATTACACCAACTTGATGGTAGGTCATTCGGATTCTATGGCTCTGTACTCTATGATTGCAGCCATGACATGCTTGTACTTCAGTATTAATTGACCTATACATTTTTCCCATTACTTGCACACCATCAATAAGTTTCAGCAATTCTTTCCTTTATTTTCTTCTTTTTTTATCCTAATTAATTATATAACTAGGAAAATCAATTCAAGACAATTGCACCATCTTTCATGTGGGATCCTGCAAACTTGGCTCAAACTTTTTTAGGTAAACTTGCTTCACCAAGCCAACACCCTTAAATATGGTGCTTAGGGTATCCCAACCTTCTTTGTTAGCTCACTCTCTTTTTCTTTTTGCACATGCACACACATTCGAATAAAAGGAGATCATTTTATTTTATTTTCCTTCGTTTTTTATTTACATTTGATATAAAGGCAGCCCCTTGTTTAGGACTAGGATTATAAATTAATGCATTAATTTTTAAAAGAAAATTTAAAAACTTGTGAAGCAGTAATTTAAAATTTGAATACTCCAAAAGAATACCCTGCTAATCTCCTTAATAAATTATGGTTAAAGTTTCCTAAGTTTCCAATAGAGCCGAACTTTCTATTTGTGAGTTATGTGGAGGAATCTATTGATTGCAGTATTTGGTTATGAGCCACATTCAGTCTTGCCCATTGGTGTCTGTGCTCTTGCTGACCTTACTGGTTTCATGCCACTAACAAAGATTAAGGTCCTTGCAAGCAGTGCTGTAAGCTTTCCTGCAACATTTTTACTTTCATTCTGAGTTTTGGAGTTCAAGATTCTACCTTTATGTTGTTTGAGCGACATACTCGGTGTGCAGGTCTTCCTTACACCATTTCTTAGGCAGATATGGACATGGCTGGGGCTAGTTCCAGCCTCAAGAAGGCATTTTTACCAGTACTTGGAAGCTGGTTACAGCTGCATCATTGTGCCTGGCGGTGTACAGGAGATGATTCACATGAATTATGATTCAGAGGTTTGAATTCTTGTTCAGTGGTGGCATTTACATTATTTTGCTAAAGCATGTTAATTCTTTCCATTTTTTCGGGTAAGGATTAAACCTTTCTGCTCTGTGGGAAACACGCAACTGGGTTTTTGGGTCGGTATAAATGGAATTTACTTTTTGTGATGGCTGAAAATGAAAGATTTGATAGGTGAATACTTAGTAGAAACTTTCTGTTTGTTCTATAAAGGGTCCTCTTTACTTGATGAAAACCCTAGTCTAGTGCGGAGGTTCTTGAACCAACACTTGCTTTCATACGATTGAGTGAATTTTGCTAATTTTAATTCTGTTAAAACTGTGGCATACTTAAGGATCGGAGGATTTTTTGTTTTTTTGCAGATCTAACTTTTTTTATTATCCCAAGTTAGTGTTGAACATAACTTCTAAATGTTTGCTACATCCTAAAATATTTAGCATTTGCGATTAATACTTTAGATCATTAGAATTGAAATAAAAAAGGAAAAAAAAACAAATAATTTCATGCCAATAAAAGCATAGTAAAACGGGAAGAAGCATTTGTAAAACAAGAGAAGAATATAATATGAGGATTCTCATAGAAATCTTACATTTGTCCGTTGCTGGTGCTATTTGATTAGGTCACAAATGGAAAATTTAAGATTCTTGTAAAGCCTAGCATGAAACTAGAAACATCATGTTCCGATGACTATTTGAGAGTATTGGATTCTACATTCTCACTTAGATTCCGATAGAACGACATCATTTGATCTTTTTGATGATATCAAAACCATCCTATCAAGGAAACTCTTGTGAGCTTTATGATGCCCATAGCCCCAAGTGTTGATGCATATGAGCTAAGTGAAATGCTTAACTTTAACATATGCAGGTACATGAAAAATTCTTGTGGTACAGGCATAAAATCTGTTTGATTCTTTTATCAAATTAGTTTGTGTTTGACAGTTTTATTCATTTTCTTTTACTTAGGAATACGTCTTCTAAAGCCAAGATTAGGATTCGTTATCAATATTAAAGGGAAACCTTTTTTATATAATCAGATTATGCTCAGAGTTCTGTTTTGGTCTTTATGATTAGGTTGCTTTCCTTAAATCAAGGAAAGGATTTGTAAGGATAGCAATGGAGAATGGGCGACCCCTGGTCCCTGTTTTCTGCTTTGGTCAGGTAAGACCTATATTGTTTAGTGGAAGATATTATCCTTGAAGTTTGCAGTATAAACAACAATTTGTTCGTTAGTTGCTCTTATCTAATGTAATTTTGATTCGTGGGGATTTATTTGTATTGATTTGTTTGATTTGGTGCAGTCTCATGTCTACAAATGGTGGAAACCAAGTGGGAAAATTTTTATCCAGATTGCTCGGGCAATCAAGTTCACTCCTATTATTTTTTGGGGAAGATTTGGGTATCTCAAACATGTCTTGTCATCATTTTTCGTAAACTTTTTTAAGTATCTGGTTCTGCATTTTCCCTGTTTCTATCTTTAGCTAGGCTTATTGTCTAATGCACTAATTAGTTTTACCACTTGCTTTGGTTCATAATTTAGATCTCCAATACCTTTTAGACAACCTATGCACGTTGTAGTAGGTAAGCCCATTGAGGTCAAGAAAATTCCACAGCCCTCCAAGGATGAGGTAAAGCCCCATTCAATTTTTGCATGCTTTACTTTTTTTGGAAGATTTACATGCATACCAGTCAATTTTCTATGTATTTGCAGCATATCTAACACCTAGATGCATTTTGCTTGTTAAAAGTTAAAATAATGTTATCTTTTGTGTGTATGAAAGATTTGAGTGATATAAATGTAAAAGGCAAAGCTTAGGTGTTAGATATGCAAGCACATAGGAATTGGATGGAATTTATGTAAATGAAAAACTTAGTCAAAAGAATTTTGTTCCTCTACAAATCATCATCATTAGCCTTTTCCTAACTGCTTGATGTCGGTTTTGTGAAATCTCTTTTTTATTTGAGACTATTGGGTGCTGTTTAGATGTTGAGCTTATTTTAAGTTTTTTAAACAACTTCTATCAATGTTATTTTAGAATTATTCAATTTCTAGTCTCTCAACACCAATTTCATCTTTTCATCAATGTGCGCCTTATTGTTGGATGTACCTTATTCTAATCATTTTACTGCTTCTCTAGAATAATTATTCTTCAGTTTATAATTTTAGTTTTTCTAAATTATCATTAGCATTTTCACCGTGTCAACTTGGCTATCGATAACTTATAGTCCAACTATCAGCTCATATAAAATAGGCAGTTTTATAAAATGTATTCATCCAGCAGTAATTCATATTTATCTATAGCTAAACTATTTCACTTGAATGAACGTGTATTTTATTTGTATTTATTGCAGATAAATGAGGTTCATGAGCAGTTCATTTCAGCCATGAAAGATCTTTTTGAAAGACACAAAGAAAGAGTAGGATATCCTGACCTCCACCTGAGAATTCTATGAAATCTAAGTATTTGTGGCAATGGTATGGAGACCAAACTTGATCATTGTAATTCATTTCAAAAATCCTAGCGAAAATAAAGAGACACATGATTGGCTGATGATGATGTAAAAAAACAATGTCTCTCGTCAGTCCTAGAGCTTCAAGGTTAGTTTGTATGCACTAATTATTCTCTGAAATAAAACAAAATCCTGTATTTTTGCATGTGAAATGCTTGTTTACATTTTTTATCAACCTTTTTCTTATCATCATTTTGATTTGGTGGGTTGAGAAGCAAGAAAATCAAAGGCAGACCAAAGGAGTATTGGAGAAAAATTACAGAGCCCTTTTTGCGTAACTTGTGGAAAGGTTACGACAAGTTCTAGTGTTGTGAAGCAATGAAAATGTTGGAATTAAATGTTGAAAACTTGAAATCCCGACCAATTAAGTAAATGCGTTGAGAATTTCTAACAGAAGGATGAACTCGGCGTGACAAATCATCAAAGCCATCAAGAGTAGTATCCCCAACATAAAGCGGGCATGATAGTCTACTTGATTTGTATGTCAACTTAAAAAATAAAATAGTAGTTGTAATAAGATGAGCTGCATAAAAATGCTTCGAAAATGGGTGCTGGTTTATCCTTGGTTTTGTGACTCCCCTTCAATTAGTGGCCATCTAGTTTTTTGTTTTTAAATCTGTTGGACATAACCTTGTAAGAGTTTATCACTTTTTTGCTGTCCATTTTCCCAAGTTTCACTACTTGGAATCCCTCATCATCAATTAAAGGATCATTTACTTCAGCAACCAGAATTTTTGCAAAATTAATATTCCTTGCCAATAGGCCCTTTACTATCAATCGAAGGATCAGATACAATAACTGTTAACTTTTTTTTTTTTCTTTTTATCTTGTAAAGAATTTGAATCTACTCTCAACTACCAATGGCTCATCATTTGTTAGCTTCTTCCTAGTTAAAGAATGAGGGTAACACGTTAGCGCATCCTTCACCACCTCAAGAACATAGGAAAGATTCATTTTCACCATCATTATTATTCTATTCTGGGTTAATACAAGATGATTTTTAATGTCAACTCTACCAATGCTGGGTAGTTTTTTTGTATAAATATATCTGTGCTTTTTTCTTTTAGTTTTTCAAGCAAGAATGTATTCTAACTCCAATATTATCAAATTGGGGTGTTATATTTTGAGAAGTGCATGCTTGATGAATTTCTTTTCCCAATTCCCTAGGTAATTTTGAAAAACAACCTATCTTCTAATTCATTTGGTTAGCTGTTTATAGATATAGATTCTAAAATTATGAAGTCATTTGCAAAATTCTCGATATACTTCCAAGTTCTTATTTGTATTTGTTCAAGATCTCTTATAGAACTAACTTATTTTATAATTAACCCAAAATTTGTATCCTTAGCTGTTAAAATTTTGTGGATAAGGTATGCAAAATTTAGGATATTATTTCCATGATTTGCCAGACCTGCTACTTCATCTGAAAATTTTCTTTTAAAAGTTTTCCATATAGCTCTAGCCACATCGCCTCAATAATTTTCTCCAATCTTATCATTTTTTCCCCACTTTCAACATTATCTTGATGTTTCTGTTGATAATCTCAAGTCATTTATGTAGTCCACTATTATAAATAATTATCCCATATCTGAGAATCACAGGTCGTGATATTCAACAAGAATTCATTCTTTGAAAAAGAAGATTTTTCATTTAGACCTCTTTTTCATGAACCTATTAACAACTGGTTTCTCCTATCATAAATATCAACAAGTTTTCTAGGGGGATGGCCTATATTCTATTCCATAGGAATGAGGTTATTATTTGGCTAATATTGTTGTATGGGTTGAGCATTTGGGTTGTCCGAGGAGCTAGCTTCATCTTGTCCTACAAAATTTTTTTCTATACTTGAAATAGAGTCTCTTAAAAATCTATCCATTAAATTTTGATTTTGTTGTTCTCAAATCAAGCTTATAGTTCTTTTATCATCATCATATAATGTATCTTTTTCTTTTAATTAGCCTATCCTTTTACAATGATATTACAATTCATGAAAATCTATCCATTAAATTTTGATTTTGCTGTTCTCGAATCAAGCTTGTATTTCATTTATCGTCATCATATAATGTATCTTTTTCTTTTAATTAGCCTATCCTTTTACAATGATACTACAATTCATATATAGATTTTCAATCAACAGGTAAATATAATTTAGAAGGAACAATAATAGAATTTTCTTCAATTTGTTCACAGATTTCTTCAATATTCATCAACTCCATATCAGTTTCGTCTTTAGCTTCATTTGTAGATTTAAAATTCCTAAATCTTATAGATACTCTTATCAGGATTCTGGCATATTATATATTCAGTAGGAGTAATGATATGAGATTATTCTCTTAAAGGTGATATTATTCATTCTAATGCTACTAAAGTTTCAGAAATTACTCCTTTAGGAAGTATAAATTTTATTCCTTTTGAGGCCAAGGAATAAGTTATATTGATTTTGAACCTTATTTTTATGTTGGACATGGTTTCTCTTAAGAAAAATAATTGTTAAACACAGATTTTCCCCTTTTAAATTTTCATAACCCTTAGCATGAACCATAATCTTACCATTTTTTTCAAAATCAGATATCAAGATGACTATGTCAAGACTATATAGGCCATCCCTATTTTATTATTCATATATTTTTCCATGTTACTTATCATAAATTAATTTGGGATACTAAATGTGAAATCATATAAAATAAGTAACATTTTATCTCCTTTTCTTTTTCTAAACCAGTCTCCTTATTCCATATAAAACAAATCCAAGATATATGTATGTATGAACTTTTCTCTCTTTTTAATTCATAACTATTTCAGCATTAACTGGAAAATGCAAAGGTACTTCTCTATGATGTCTAAATAATCTTGTGGAACTACTAAATAATCAATAGGATTAAGACCATTTAATTGATCATTAGAGAAAACCTCTATATATGGTTCTACATCAATTATTTCTTCTATTCTGAATTCACTCCTAGAATTACCATACCCATCTATTAATCTTTCAAGCCAGGAGGAAGTTAAAAGAACTTGATTGACTAGACACAAGCTCTACTGACAATTGTCTGAGATGTTCCCTAAACGAGATTATCTCTCTCTCTATCTCTCTCTCTCTCTCTCTACCATATTTGAAGAATCCATAACTTTTTTATTTTTAATATTTTCTTCAGTCTTTCCCATAAATAAAAAATTGATATGATTGGTTATTCTTTCTAACTCATTTTCGACTTTAATAGTGGTGGGAGTATTTTGTGTCATGTTTAAGATATGTATTTCTATCAAAGAAATTATGTAGTGGCGATGACTTAGCAATGTTAATATTGTAGTGTTTTGTTGAACAGTAATTCTATTAGATTTTGAAGTAAAATTCTCATGTTCGAAAAATCCTTCTTTACCCTTATCATAGGAGTATTCAATAGTATAAGATAAAATAGATAAATATTCAATGCATTTATACTTTGACTTCATTGATCATTAATTCTATTGAAACTCCTTTAGTTCCTCTAATAAACCTATTTGTTGGAATTCTTTTTGTATTTTGCATTGTCTAATCTTAAAGTTATTAATCAATCCTTTATTTTCCAACAATTTCTCTTGGATTTTAGGAGGACATAATTCTCCTTTATGAGTTTTTGCTTCAATAAATTTACCAAAAACTCTTGCTGAGATACTTGAATATATCCATGCGGCAACAAGGGATTTAAAGAGATTATTTTTTTCACTCAACTTTTCAGATATTGAATAAATTTTCATAATGCTCAAGTTGACGTTGATAAAAACTTTTGTCAACAAGTATATAATTGTATTAAGTTGGGCCTTATCACTATGAACAAGATGAGGGTATATTTCAAATGCAAAGAAGCACGTTAAACTATTCTTATAAGAAGAAAATATCCTTCTACTACAATTACTAAGTTCAAGATTCACATTGCTAGACTGTCTCATAAAAAATCTCTAGCAAAAGAACTTAGCTCTAAAACTTTCAAGAGTTGTGATGAGGCTTTAAAGGATCCTTTAACCTTTTACATTATTCTTATAGATTGATCAATAAAATGATTTTCTAATATTTCAACTATATGCTCTCCTAGAACATTTTCGGTAAAAGGACAATCTAAATATAATATAGCAGGATAAGGAAATTCAATAACAAAAAGCTACATTTTTGTATAGTACTAGATAGAAACATGAACATAAATTAATTATTATACAAGCTAACAGGTATTCTACAAATTATAGCTTACAGAAAGACAATATTAAAATTAGATAATAAATGTATTGTAAACTATAAAGCTTGATGAGGAAGGAACTCTGAAAATGAGAATGCGTAAATCAAAATTTCCTGCAATAGAAACACCCAACTCGTTGATGGTATATGGACAATAAAAAGAGGTAATTAAATGTATTATAGAATGAACTTGTATATTGACTGATAATAATATTAAACCTACAAGGAGAATAAATTGCATAAATGATTATTTATATTTTTCTTTTAGACATTTTTTTATTTGCTAAATTCCAATCTGGACATTCATATTTTCTAACTCAATACTTTACAAAATCTTACCCAAACAATTCACTCTTTGAATGGCAAATAAAGTTAGAAATAACAAAGAATTACAAAAGTCATAAACAAACATAATATTTGGTTACAGACACATAAGTAGCCAACAACAATTTAGATATAATACCTGAGAGCAGATGAGCTCTCTTTACACAACATCATCCAAAATATATACATATATAAGTACTTTATCAACCCCTAACTTTGATCAACGGCAAGAAGGGAGAGAGCTTCACCTGCTCTTGCCTCGGTGTTGAGCCTGAGTTTTCGATACTCCTCGAAGTAGAAGGTCTGATAGAGTCGTGGGTGGTCGGAATCGATGAGTTCTTGTTGAGGTTCGATCTTGTCGTCTTTTGGTGCGAGCATGAACAGCGCAATAGAGACCCGCGGTCGTGCTTCCTTGCATTCCACCCTATGCTTTACATTATGAAGTCTTCCATTGCTCCACACCTACATATAGCAAATTGTGAAATTTAGATCTAATCTCATGTAGAATGGTTGAAAAAAGGAAGGTTGGCGTAGATATACAAATGGATGACTCTCACTCATAAGAAAAATATTATATATAAAATATTGTATACTAAAAAAATAGTTTGCACGGAACTCCATGCAATCTGACAGTCCAGGATAAATGGACTAGAATACCCTTTGCTATTTTGTTTAAGGTAAAGCTAAATATGTAATTTTATATACTTTCTTTACCCCTCCTATCTTTTATAAATAGGAGAGCTTCATAATGTAAAAGGAACCTTTGGGCTTCCACCACTTCTAACTTTGGTTTTCAATGGAATAAATGTTAGAACTTTTCATTTGTGATCCAACTTTATGGCCCCAACACTTTATGCATATAATGACCAAAATCTTCGAATTCGTGATTTGTACATATTCATTAATAAGATAAAAACATACGTGTATTCATGATTGTAAAATTAAATCTGAGGAGATGTAATTTCTCTCTTTAATCCCCTGAAACTTTTTGTACTTTCTAATTGAGAGAAATATACGGTGTCTGTTAGGAAGAAAGATGACTCTTCTTCCAATTATGCGTTATTTAATCACCATCCATCATGGTATTACTAGCCAATAAGATTTATGATAATTTAATTATTAATTGTCATTTCTTATTAAACTAAATGACATGCTAGTAACCACCATTTGTAAGAGGTTACTTATAAAAAAAAATTTAAAATAATTTAATTAATAAATTAAAATAAATAACACATATTAGTAATCACTATCCATAAAGGGTTACATATCCAAAAAGGATTTAAGATAATTCAATTAATTAATTAAAATAAATAACACGCATTAGTAACCACAATCCATAAAATGATTATTTATCAAAATGTTTTAAGATAATTTAATTAATTAATCATCATTTATTATTAAAATGACCCACATTAGTGGGTTTGAGGGCAACGTGGGCTATAATTAAAAATTTAACAATAAAATGAGTCAAAGAGCCCGGGGCACCCCATTTGCTCCCACCGGAGGTCTTCCCCTCCTCTCTCTCTCTCCCTCTCTCTCTCTCCCCCTCCCTCCCAAATTTCTTCTTCCCTCGATTCCACGCTTTATTTATTGGGTACGGTCTACTGGACAAATCTGGATTCAACATCTTAAAAAGTACGGTGAGCGTGGAGCGTGTCATCAACAAGAAAACAAGCAACACCAAGTAAAGACCATTTAAAGGGACGCTCATAGCAAGAAAACGCAATGGGAACTTGCACGGTAACGAATTATAATCCCAACACCTAATCTTTGTCAGCTGATCGTTTTTTGTGATGGTTCTCTCTACTGGACAACCCTTTATTCGTGATGGTCATCTCTACCAGACGACTATTTTTTCAGTCAATTACCGACCATCTCACCGGCCGGCCTCTCACAAGAAGCTCGTCAGCTTGTTTTTCCCGCTATCGGGCGCAAGATTCAAGACACCAAGCACCACCTGTCGTTCGACCGATGACATTTCACAAGCTCACCTCACTCTGTTCGTACTCTCTCCTCGTTCATATTCATTATTTGCGGAAGAAATTGCTTCGACGTCGGCGATTAGTGATCCATGCTTCAATATCGCTCAGCTACGAGATGCTTAGAACACTGAAGTCTAAGTTTCTCTTTGGTTAGGATGATCCCTTCCTCAACGAATCCTCTATTGAAACCCCAACGACGCCTCCCGTCGCACCCGCCATCTCGTCCGGCAAGGGACTAGAAATGTCATTTTCACCATGCTCGTCACTCGTGGAGTTGACGGTCGTCGTCTTTTCCCTGTGGAGGAAGCCCTAACATGCGGAAGAGATTTTTCGTGTGAAGCTTCGAAAGCCAATGGATGAAGCATGTCGAAGAATATTTGGGGAAGCAGCACCGTGGAACACAGTGAAGCCATTACTTGTCTCCCGCTTTGACTTCTACATTGAAGGCCCGTTCCTCTTCTCGAGAGCGGACATCGCGGAAATTGATGCGTATGATTTCTGAATCAGATAGATCTGTGCTGCTACTTGCGTCGTCGTGAGGCTATGGAGGTGGAGTCCATCGACGGCTGGATGAGAATCGCCACCATCGACGGTGGGGTTACAATGGTGAACCCCACAGCGACAGCCATCACGCATGTGCTTCATAACAAGCTAGAATTCCCTTTCGCCGCTCGTACCGAGGATCTCCACGCACTGTCAATTGTTAACTAGAGCCCAATTAAACCCGCAAACTGCTCCCGCCCCTGCCCCTTGTTTCGTGAATCGAAACCCTCGCTTTGCCCGATCGTCGCGCCTCCCTCAGCTTGGCGAAGAGTGGTGTCTCCCGCTCTGTCGCGCAAGCTCCCATTCGCGAACCGCTCCTCTGTCGTGAATAGTCGTGACGTCTCCTTTCTTGTTCGGGATAAAAGGCATCGCACGACTCCTACAATTTCTAAGTCACGATTTTTTGTGTTCTTCTTCGGGCAGTAGTTCCTTGCAACAGAAGGAAGAAGAAAGAAGAAGGTTGTTCTCTCTTGACTACTTCTTGGTGTCTTATGGCAGAAGAGAAATTAAGTTTATTTCTCTTGTAAATTTAGCTTCTTCGGTATATCTCGATGTAGAGTTTTTTCGGTGTATCTCGGCGTAGAGAGAGAAGAAGAGAGAGTAGGAAAGTGAGATTTTCTCCTATAATTGTCGTTGTAATTGACTGATCTAAATTCCTCAAGTAGTAAAATGTTCTGCAATTCTGTGGACGTAGGCAATTTGTCGAATCACGTAAATCTGTGTTTTTCGTTGTGTTGTTGTTTTCTGGTGTGAATTTTTTCGTTTTATTTTTAGCTTCATCAAAGATCGTTCTTCTATCCTATTTTATTCATATATAACACAACAACTGGTATCAGAGCTTTGTTCGGATCTGAGGAAGAATGATGATTGCAGATTAAGTGAAGGTTTCAGGGATCGAGAAGTTTATGGCACAGATTTTGGTTATTGGATGATGCAGATAGAGCACTACCTCTAATGGGAAGAAACTTCATCTTCCGTTATTGAGGAAAAGATCTAAAAGGATGGATGGGACTGATGGAACTTGTTGGATCGACAAGTTCGGAGAGTTATTCGATTGACTCTATCAATATTCGTTGCACACAACGTTGTCAAGGAAATGATGACTGCAGATCTCACGGCAGTCTTATCAGGTATGTATGAAAAGTCATCGGCGAATAACAAGACGTACTTGATGAATAAATTGTTCAAGGTGTTTCTGTTGTTCAACATCTGAATGATTTCAATACTATCACAAATCAATTGTCGTCTGTTGAAATTAATTTTGATGATAAGATACGTGCGTTGATATTGTTGGCATCGTTGCCAAGTAATTGGGAGGTCATGAGGATTGCAGTTAGCAGTTCTGCAAGTAAATCTAAACTGAAATGTGATGATATTCGTGATTTGATTTTAGTTGAAGATGTGCGCAAAAAAGATTCTGACGAGATCTCAAGTTCGAGTTCGACACTGAATGTTGATTTCAGATGGAGATGTCATGACAAAAACTCAAATAGAGAGAGATCAAAATCAAAGTCTGGTCAGCAGATAACCTACTGGAATTGTGGCAAGATTAGTCACATAAAGAGGAACTGCAGGAATCCCAAGAATATGGAGAATATTAGCGCAATTGTGGTATCTGAAGAAGTACATGATGCACTATTGCTGACAGTTCATGGTTCCGTTGATGATGGAAGTGAAGAGGAGAGTCCGGAGCACCCATCCGTATTGTTCCACAGATAAATGGTGGAGAACCACAGAGCTATGAGGAAATATTGCAAGATAAAAGTTCGAGCAAGTGGGAGCTGACAGAACTTCCACCAGAGAAGAAAACATTACACAAAAAGTGGGTGTACCAAGTGAAGACTGAGTTTGATGTCAGTAAAAGGTACAAGGCTAGACTTATTGGAAGAGGCTTTCAACAGAGGCAGAATATTGCCAATGCAGTGAGAGTTGTAATCAGAAACAAGAGTAATCCAAGAAATAGCTTGGAGGTGCAAAGCTATGTTGACACTGCTGATATATTGACTAAGGGTGTTATTCTTGAGAAACTGAAGTTGTGTACAGCTTCAGTTGATCTTCTAGTGTGAAGACAGAGGATTTGAGTTACAGAAGTGGATGATTCATGTTTGAATATAAAATCGACCCCGCCAATGAAGGATATCAGTTCGAGTAAGGAGATGTTATAGCTTGTGTATCGGTCTCCAAATGGGAGATTGTTAATTGAAGCTCGATTAAACCCTCGAACCGCTCCCGCTCCCGCCCCTTGTTTCACGAAGCGAAGCCCTCGCATCGCCCGATCGTCGCGCCTCCCTCAGCTTGGCGAAGAGTCACGTCTCTCGCTCTGTCGCGCAAGCTTCCGCTCCCGTTTGCGAATCGCTCCTCTGTCGGGAATAATCGCAACGTTTCCCTTCCTGTTCGCAATAAAAGGCATCGCACGGCTCCTACAGTTTCTAAGTCACGATTTTGTGTTCTTCTTCGGGATTCCTTGAAATAAAGTAAGAGAAGTGCAAATAGTAGTTCCTTCAGGCAGAAGGAAGAAGAAAGAAGAAGAAGATTATTCTCTCTTGATTTCTTCTTGGTGGCTTATGACAGAAGAGAAATTGGGTTTATTTCTCTTGTAATTTTATCTTCTTCGATGTATCTCGGTGTAGAGTTTATTCGGTGTATCTCGATGTAGAGTTTCTTCGGTGTATCTCGGTGTTGAGAGAGAAGAAGAGAGTGAGAAAGTGAGAGATTTTCTCTTGTAATTGTCGTGATCGACTAGTGTAAATTCCTCAAGTAGTAAAATTCTCTGCAACTCCTTGGACATAGGCAATTTGTCGAACCACGTAAATCTGTGTGTTTCGCTGTGTTACTATTTTTTGGTGTGAATTTTCTAGTTCTATTTTTCGCTTCATTAAAGATCGTTCTTCTATCCTATTTTATTCATATATAACACAACAGCGATCGCCGGCGTAGAATCTGAACTCACCGTCCGATCATAGCACTCAACCCCTGGGATTTTTACGGATTTTCGGGAGTAGGATGGTTGCTACTGTCCATCAAGTGATGGCAATGGCCTTCTCTCAGAACAGTAAAAACAACTCAAACTATGTTCATCTTCAGTTTCATGGTCTGGGTTTAAACACCACAAATGGCACAAATCGAGATGCAACGAAGATCATGGAAACAACAGAGGCACTATTAAGCCACAGAAATGTAGAATCTGTTCTCTTTCAGGGCAAGTGACTTTCACGAGAAACCTATGCAGAAAAGCTCATGCATGCCAGTGACCACGTGACACGTGGGGAACTCAAACTCGACTAGTAAAACTGACAACGACGCCAAGAGCTTTCACTAGATCAGAAGCACGAAGACAATCGACAACAGCATTAAGAGCGTCAATTAGTCAGAAGCACGAGAAACAACTGACGACGACGCCAAAAACGTATGATAGGTCAAAAGCACAAGAAACAACAGACAACGACACAAAAAACGTCTGATCGGTTAGAGTCATAAGAAACACCCAACAACGACAAGCTCCGCGAGGGGTGCAGAACTCTAAGACTCTCCTCCGGGGCGAGCAACTCCAAGACTCCCTTCCGGGGAGAGCAACTCTAAGACTCTCCTCCAGGCAAGCATCTCTAAGACTCCTCTCTAAAGGGAGCAACTCTAAGACTCCCTTTCATGGCGATCTCCAAGACTCCCTTTCGGGGCGAGCAACTCTAAGAATTTTTCCTCTGACGGAAGACTTTCCTTAAACGACTTACTTTTCCTCTGACCGCCCAAAACCGACAACTTCCCCCGGACAGGAAAAGCTCCAGAATAACAGACTCGACAAATGACGACAAAGATACCAAAATCAAGCGCGAAAAGCGTCTAACATGGAGTATCATTAACATATTATGTTCAAGATTTATTTGATTTATAAATTTTCTTTTCCTTATTGCAATTGTCGTTATCTAGTAGCAAGAAAATTAGGGAACTTAATATGTATACTCAAAAATGATCTGCACTAATCTCAAGACAATCTGACGGTCCAGGATCAAGTAATTAGAATACCCTTTGCTCTTTTCTTTAAAGTGAGGCTGAATATGTAATTTTATATACTTTTTTACCCTCCCTATCTTCTATAAATAGGAAGGTTTCATGATGTAAAAGAGATCTTTCGGCTCCCACCGCTTGTAACCTCAATTGTCAATGGAATAAAATGGGTCGGAGAGCTCGGGAACACCCCCTTTTCCCCCGGTAGGGGGGAAGTTTCTCTCTCTCTCTCTCTCTCTCTCTCTCTCTCTCTCTCTCTCCCCCCCACGTTTTTCTTCCCTTGATCTCACGCTCTATTCCTTGGTACGATCTATCGGACAAATCTGAATTCAACAAATATATACAAACTCTCTATGTACTCGTACAGTTTGCACATTGAGCTATGTAGGTACTTCGCATGTAATAATTTCACAACCCATTGGCTTAAATTATTGTGTTAAAAAATAAAGTTTAACCATCAAAGTATATGGGCCTAGTCTGATCCCCCATTTGGTTCACTCACTAAGAATGAAAACATATCAAGATAATCATGCAGTTAAGTTCAAATGGATCAATCTTTTTCCAGGAAATGCTAATGCTTATGTTTGTTGAATTTTATAATAAAACAACATGAGCGATGCTCCGCTAAACCATTTATCATTGGTGACTAAGAGAATCATCATAAAATAAGACTGATTTGCAAAGCATTCTCTCTACAAAAACTACTGAAATTTACACGGATTATCTACTTCAAAGAGCAAATGGCATATGCTCCTACGAACAATAGTAAGAAGAAAAACAATATTTTCAGTTTTCTGCTACTCCTTCCCTATCTTGAGATCAAATCCACCCCAAGGGTCCCGTTTTGTTTGACGGTTTATTGGCCACATAACTTTTCTAATAACTTATGAAAATAAAGTATAAATGACAAGTTTACCTTCCCAATATCACCAAGATTAACAAGAAAAGTACCAGGTTCAGGATCAACAGCCACAAAATTTCCGGCACGATCCATGATCTCAAGCCCACCAACAGACTCATCTTCTTGGAGAACAGTGAGGAAGCCAGAGTCTGTGTGGATCTGAACACCAGGAAAGCCAACTGTTTCATTGGTGAAGTTATACTTGTTTAGCCTTAACTGACAAGGCCAGTCCTGAAATGAGTAGCCCGCCAAACCCAAACTCTCTGCCACTTTAGATGCTATTTCCACAATCAAGGCATGGAGTTTTGAAGCATATGAACTTATTGTTTCTCTGCAATGTCCGTCAAAAATAGAGAGATTCCACAATAAAAAAGTTGAAGCGATCAAAAAACATGTACCTCTAAAATAATGAGATGTTAGAAAACTAAACTCGAATTAATAAGAACAAACTGTATTAGTAGAAACAGTCTGAACTATGAGCTAATCAAATTCACAATAACTAGAAAAAAACTATTTCTGCCTTTTCTGAAGGACTATAATCAGTCTACTAAACCAAAGTAAAGCACAGCTAAATTGCTAATTGAACATGGAGAGGTAATAAAATGACCAAAGCTGGCCATAAAAAAGAGGAAAATGAATTAACTGTCGGAGGGGTGAACACTAGGGTACTTATAGCATCCAATTTAACTAAAAATTGACACCCAACAACTCATGAACTTAAGCTAATGATAGTTCACGACTAGTATTTAAAAAACCCACTCTTTTTTTCATATTGAATGTGGGGCAATTTCCAAGCTAATGAGAATCTCAGCAAGAACTCTCACCATCTCTCAAACAAAAGTTCTTCAATGTCATCAAGAGTACACTTCAACAACCTGGATACTGCATGTAATTATGCAACCTTGTACCTTGACCATGGCAGAAGAAGCCAAGACACAAAGAAGCCGCAAAACCAAATACATTAACTAAAAAACTAAATAACTTAACCAATGTGTACAGAATACTATTAATATATTAAGAAGTTAACTACCATTTTACTTTCAATAAAAAAGTATTTTCAACCTACTCACTCTCATGTATATCTTAACAAGTTCCACTTCTACAATTTTCTTTTTTAGAAATCAGCCCTGACCAACACTCAAACCATCAGCTTCATACCTACAAATGCAGCCAAATGTAGATAGTGGATGGCGAAACATCAGCTAAAAAAAAACTTCATAACGCTTGTTTTATAACACAACGTGGGACGATTCTAAACTCCCATATGAACATCAACATCACCAAATGTTACTCGCATTTGTACGATAACGACATAAAACCATAAATCCAAAACCTTACAAATTCACAAAACAAACATTTCTTCAAATAATTTTTCGCAACAGAAATACAAATCACGAACCAAATCAGAAACAAAAAAAAAGACAGTTTTCAAACAGAGGTAGAAACAGATTAGTGAAAAACGTGATTTTAGAAGCAAAGTGAAAAAGGGAAAAGCGAAGCTCACCGATGAAAAGTCGAAGCCTCCAAGAGGGAGCAGAAAGCGTGGACATCAGAAGAGGAGGCTGCATCGTAGAGACCGAAGGACTCGTAGAAAGGATTCTTCGGAGAGGGAGACATGTATCCGCTGCCGGGGATTACATCGGCGTTACGAAGCTTAGCATCGGCCGAAATGTCGAAGAGGGATCGAACGACGGCCTTCATTTCGTCTTGAATCGCCGCCGGTATGCCATGGTTGACGACCCGGAAGCAGCCCAGCGTGGTGCTTGCCGCCGCCAGTTTGTTCAGCTCAGACGGGAAGTCGGTGAGGTCGATCACCGGCAGCGAAATCGTAGTCGCCAACATGAACGATTTCTTCAGTTGCTCTGTTTTGGCGAGATGAAATATTCAGGGGAAGCACGAGTGATGAATATGGAAATATTGTCGTTTTGGAGCAGAGTAGCTTTTTATGACTGTTGGCTTACGGCTTGCTTACGCCAAGCATTTTAAAACTGAGGGTAGATGCCAATCCTATTAAGTTTTTTATTTATTTTTTTTTTTTTGTAATATTTGACTTCAAAATAAAAAAAGATACGTTTACATAACATCAGATTTTGTATTTATTTGTATATCTAACACCCAAACGGTAATTTTAGAGCGACATATTGTTTTATGAATAGGTAAATGACATGTATGTAAAAATTTAAATTTTAAGGGTTAGATTTATATACATATGTATGTAAATATTTCTATTTATACTTATTATATCAAGATATTTAAGAAATTCCTTATATTTTTTATTGTCCAATTTTTCTTGTAATAAAGAGAGCATTATCTATATAATAAAAAAATTTGATTATAATTTCTTCACAATTAAATTACGATAATGTTGAATTTAAAAGTGTCCTTGAAACACAACCAAGTCAAAGAATGTTCTACAGGAAAGGATGAGAAAAAGGGAGAGAGCGCAATAGAGAATGGTAAAAAAGATTGTAACAGCTATTCAGGACATGAACTCCCTATTTATATGAATAGGTCTAAGTTTTACAATATTACAAATCACTCCTCTCATCATTGACTTTCCAGAGAACTGATTCGACTGGTTGGAAGTTTGTCGCCCGTCTACTAAGTCTTAACTCCGTCGGCCTTTGATCTACAAGGGTTATTTTTGTCGATCAGCCTGAGAGCTGATCACCGCCCTGTGAAATATATTCTAGCACGTTCTTTCGATCGCTCGAACTAGAGGCATTTTTAGCCAATTTTCATCTCAAACGGTCGTCAACAACTACGTATGATTGGTCATATCATTCTTTCAAGCCGTTCTTCTGTCTTGAGATTTGTGATTTTCTTTTTTCTTTTTTACTTGTTTTAAATGTTGTTGCATAAATTTTGCCTATTTCCCAGCAATACCTCCAAATTTAAATCATTGATGAAGAACTAGTTACATGACGGTCACTCCTAACGAGATAAAAAAAGGCAGCGTGTATCATTGATGAATTTTGAGATTTGTGATTTTCTTTGATAAAAAAAGGCAGCCAATTTTCTTCCCAAATGATCGTCAACAACTACGTACGATCGGTCATATCATATTGTTAGTGATTTTCTTTTTTATTACTTTTTTTAAATATTTTTGAATAAATATTGCCTATTTCCCAGCAATACCTCCAAATTTAAATCATTGATGAAGAACTAGTTATATGACGGCCACTCCTAACGAGATAAAAAAAGGCAGCGTATATCAGAAAGACTCGAAGGCCAGATCACTTGCCCAGATCAAATGATTACTTGCTCAGTTTGATGGACATTCCCCCCTATCCCCGAGTTGACAAAAGTATTCTCTCGCATCACCCACCAACAAGCTTCTATCATCTTTCAAATAGGCATCTCCTTCCAATCACCCAGCTTGAAATTTGTTCACATGTATTCATTCATATTCTGACCATAGTCTCCACAATCCACGTCTACAAGTAACATTATCAAGAGTTTCCTTTCGTTTACTCTGTGAAGTCAACATGCAGCAGTTTATATAACACAAAATTTAAAAATAGGGGGTCAAAAGACTATTTTAAACTAAATAATTCGTGTTGGTGCCTGGTGATAAAATTCTTAGAGTTTCTCTCTTCCTCTCCATTTCTTCATCTCCTTCTCTGATATCTTCTTGATTTTCTGTTCTGTAAAAATCTTATAAGTCCGGTAAGTAGTGTTCTAATTCTCACAGACAAAATTGGCTACAACATAGCAGATGATGTGATGAGTGTAGATTGATGTCAAGAATCAAAACGAAGAAATTAGACCTTTAAGTAAGAAAATCTAGGCTGTTGTTACCCACAAACAACTTGCAGACATGGAGGAAAAGAATGATTCAAGGAGCCATTAGCACGGATCTTAGAGCTGTTCCAAGAGATGGTGACATCAAAAGACTCCTTAAATTGAGTAATTCAAAGACAACTATTAGGTGTCGGTGATGACTTCTATAATGGCCAAACCTATTATTGTAGCAATGGGGGACCTACATAGTGTGTAGTGGGGCAAGGAAATTCTGAAATTTTATTAATAACAAGGAGGTAATATGATTTTTGCCCCCTCATTACTTTGCGGCCATTTCCTCTGGCGAAGGTTGCAAATGAATCAAGCCAAACATTATATTAATTGAGTTTATGAAGTTATATAAATGCTATCTTTTAAAACCCTAATAAATCCAAATAATGCAAATAAAATTAAAAATTAATTTTTTTTATTGCATAAATTATTCATTCATATAAAAGAACCATTTCTATGAAAGCAAATTGCTCATAAATTGTTTAGGAGGACCAACCATGACTGCTACCTTCTTTGAATTTAAATAGTAATATCACTGGATAGTTTTGAGATGTGAAACAAGAGGGTAATTTAAATATTCCAAATGTGTGTAGACCACGAAACCACTCTCTCCTCATTAAATTTTAGGTTGACTTTCATACATACCACCCAATTATTATGTATTTACATAAAACACCTAAAGTTTGATCATTACAAGTGCACTATCCAAACTTTCAGAAGTGAAATTTATATTTTCATGCATAAATAAGATGTTATGTATGTAATAATTGAAATTTAGGTGTTAGACATGTAAATACATAGGAATTGAGCCATATGTATGCATATAATCTAAAGAGTTAGAATACCTTCATTCTATTGTCGTCCTGCTATTATTGTTTGCATACTACCGATATACTTTTGTATTTAAAAAAAAACTGTGATATCTAAATGAAGCAAAATGGAAAATAAAAAATATGAAATAAAATTATAGTTATTTTGAAGATGTTGATTTATTTAATAGTTAATATATATATATATATATATATATATATATATATCATTGACAAATATATACTACAAAGAGATTGTAGAAGCACAGCCTCCAGCGAAGTTCAAAATACCTCGCCCAGCATGAAGAATTGATAGTGTTGATCATGTAGCCTACTTCAAGATGGCCATCTCGCAGCTCATATCAACAATATTTTGAAGTGTTGCCTATCATTCACCAACTTCAAAGAAGCACTGCTTATGTGATTCACGTGTCTCATGTAAAGAGTTGTCACATCTTTCACACGGTTCGAAAGAATGTTACCTAATTTCTCAGTGACCAAAAATCACTAAAGAACCCACAGACTCTTCTAAATATGAGGTAGGAGTCTAGTGAGTTGCATAAAAACTAAATTATGATTTTTCGATAGAATGTTGGAAGTCAAATATTCGAATCCTACAATTGCCAAAACTACTCTCACCCAAAGTTTGAAAAAGCTAGACAAATCTGGTGATGTGGCCTCCAGTGGTTGGCCTTCCGAATATGCGGTGTCCGGAAGAAATATTTTCTCCTCAAAAAGAGACTCGTTCCATGCTTAAATCAACATTGGATAAATACGAGAGAATGCCTAGAGAGAGAGAGAGAGAGTTAGAGAATAAAAAGTGAAAGGGTTCCAAGGTAGACAGGATGTGATTGGTGGTTTCATCAAGGGGGTACACCAATATGCTTATAGCCTTTTGATGCGTGAACGATTCCTCTCAAATAGTAATCTACTCAAATTCCTTTGCATTCAATATCTATTGTAACCAATTTAAAGAAGCTCTATTAACAAAGTTTTAATAGCACAGCTCAACTGCGAATGGCAGGCACCATAAAACTCGAGGAGCATATAAAAATCATTAGTTATACTTCCTAAGAGCAAACCCAGATTCGAAGAAGCTTAAAATTGTGGCAGAGGAACACAGCTTAACACGTCGCAAGGAGGCGCATCACAGACATTAATATGTGACAACTGACAATGATTAATGAATACTACTATTGAAGTATTAATTAAAAAGAAATAATTGTAACATGGGATATGCATTTATTTATTTTTAATTATGTAAATATTCTTTTGTTATTCTAAGTTTTTTTTTTTTTGTGCAGTATAGGTATATGGTATAATACTTATTAGAAAACAATATAAATTATATATTTTATATTAATAATTTATAAATAAAACACAGTTAATCATATGTTTATCTATTACCGTGCCCCTATTTCATAGATGAAAATAGTTTTAAGCAATGGACAGGTCTTGGATTCTCACACTACATTAGCAAAACTACGCCACTCCTAAGAGTTTTTTGTCCTTTACAAGATGGAAGTCCATCCTGTGCTGCTTCAAGTTCCTGAAGTTGTGCTCTGAAGCTCCCAGTAATATTGTACAAATTAATGCATTTATGCCCTAATCTTCTCCTAAATACCTCAAAGGAGTTGCTAATTATCCGCGCCTCTACTTTGACGATCACTCCTCACCCTTTTCAGACCGCTCTTCTCAAATTTAAAATGTCACACAAATATTGGATTGGTGGAGAGATAGATATGGATGAAAAACTAATCGAGAAAAAAACTAAATCAAATAGCTTGAATATTAGTAAAGATAAATTATACACTTTTATTTTGACCAAATGGATAAAGCTTTAAATTTTAGGTTTATTTTGAAGTATTCATCATTGATAGATTCTTTAAAATGTTATAATCTGTCTTGGTTATATTTTCCTGCCTTGTTCCAAGAAGACTCTACATATGCTGGCTGGATATTCAACGAATGCATGCCCCGCCCTTCTCCTACTTAATAATTTTTTTTTTCTTATGGTATTGGTTCCTTTTTAAGTATCAAATAAAATTTAAGTATTCATTTTTTCATAATCATGGTCAATTCCAACTTAATTGTGCCACTCATCCTTTTAATACTTTCATTGAAAACAAAAGTGTGACACACTAGGAATGGTACGTAAGATATTAGATGATAGACATAAGTGAATTAGACATCTAAAACAAAATATAGAAAAAGCAAAGAATGAATAAAATTTTGAGGGAATAAGAATAAAGGGAATGTCATGATGACTCACAATTACAAACTAAGGCAATGACATAATTGTAATTTCATCACCTGTTGTTAAAGAAGGAAAGAAGACTTCTGATTAGTGGACCGGTCTACATGATGATAGCTCATTAGTTATAAATAATAAAGATACATGTAGAGAGAGTTTTAAGAGAAGAAAGAAACAGTTGATTAGAGAAAGAAGATGATAGACTTCAAGAATTTGAGGAGAGCATCTTGGGGATCTTTTATCGAGTTGGTTTGAGAGAGTATGAAAAGAGAGCTCATCTTTCAATAAAAAGCTATGTAAACTTCTTTTACTGTCTTAGTGGATTGGTGGTGATTTCCCTCCCAAGAATGTAGGTCTTATGGACCAAACCACGTGAAATTCATGTGTGTTCTTGATCGCAATGTTCTTTTAGTTTCTTTTCTTTTTTCCTCTTCTTCAGTTGTCCAACTGATTCCTCTTCTTCAGTTGTCCAACTGATTGGCGGTGCAAATTTACAAGAATTGACGTCATCTATGGGAATTCTAGTCACGACAATGAGATCTAATAAGTTTGACATCATGAAATTTACAGGAAAGAACGATTTCGGCTTGTAGAGAGTCAAGATGAGAGCCTTGTTGTTGAAGCAAAGTGTCGCGAAAGCATTGCAAGGACCGATGGCATTGTCGGACGAAATACTTGAGACGGAGAAGAACAACATATTGGACCGAGATCACAGCGTGATAATCTTGAGTTTGGGTGACAAAGCTTTGAGTGAAGTGTCAAGGGAGACAAAGTCTCAGACCCCTCGAGGCTAGGTGGAGGGAATCTCTATTATGAAGATTTGTAATTGGAAGTCAAGGTGGAGATTTGTTATGGTGACTTCAAATTATGTGAATTAAGACAAAGTCGCGTTTATAAGGAGGTTTAAATAGCTAATGAATACAACGATCATTTGACTATTTAAAGGTGTTTAACTGATCATCTTGTATGAGTTATTGGTCTATATACATGCAATGATGTATATGAGTTGCAAGGGTTAAGGGAGAGAAAAATTCTGAGAGAGCAAGATGAGGAACCAAAAAAGCTTTTATCGAGATCAAGATCAAGATCAAAAGCGAGCTTGGAACCAAGAAAGCTTGTATCGAGATCAAGATCTATATAGAGCTTGAGGAGATTGATTCATCCTTGATTTTGTGTGATTTGATCTTCAAAACTGTCTTAGTGAGTTGTTTCTTGATTCTCTCCTGTGGATGTAGGTCCTATGGACCGAACCACGTAAATTCTCGGTGTTCTTATTTGCACATTTCTTCTTTGTAGCTTTCTTCCTTTCCCCGTTTCTGTTTTCTTGTCCTGCGAGTTTCCCTTGTTGTTCTGCGACTTTCTTGGCAGCATATTTCACAATAATTGGCGTCATCTGTGGGAATTCTAGCCACGACAATGGGAACCGCCAAATTGGACGTCCAAAAATTCACCGAAAAGAATGACTTCAACTTGTGGAGAGTCAAGATGAGAGCTTTGTTGGCAAGAGGTCTCTGGAGCATTGCAAGGTCCAACGACCGAGATGTCCGAGAAAGTGAAGAACGACATCCTGGATAGGGCTCATGGCTTTATAATCTTGAGCTTAG
>NEWO01000097.1:342266-366190 GCA_003013225.1 Phalaenopsis aphrodite
AGCGGAATAAGTAAAAAACCCAGAGGTGAGCATTCGTTAGATCTGAATGAATCGACTTTAAAATTGGCAAAAGATTGAAACCGAAATCCAAAATATTAAAAAACAAACTAATCTAAATTTTGATAAAATCGAACCGAAATTTAATTCGGTTTAAACACTCAGCTATGAACAAACCGAAATTTAATTATTTATTTGAGTTTAGTTAATAACAAACATTAGAAATTACATATATAATTTTGATTTAATTATATAAATGCTCTTTTTATTTCAATCTAATGTTAGATATAATAAAATTTTTTATTTTTTTAGTTTATTAGATATGAAGTTCAAATATAAAAAAAATTAATAAAATTGCAGTTTTTTTATTTATTCACTTCAACGAAAATTAAAATCGAACGAAAAACAAAACATTGAATACTAAAGTTTTATAAACAAAAGATCGAAATCATGTTTTGAAACCAAACCGATTCAACCAAACTTAAATGATTTGGTTCGTTTTTTTAGTTTTGACCAAATAATGGACGCCCCTAAAATCACCTTGAGCAGCACTAATAAAAAAAAAAAATTAGAATGAGAGACTTTATTGCAACTGCCAAATAGTTAGGATGATCATGGATGCCCTCTAATTTTATAAAACTCGCATAAAATGCATTAGTCCCTCAAAATGAGTTTCAGTAGAACTAACGAGAAACAACCCAATTTAAGGCCAATATACAGCAGATCTGCCGTTCAACCGTAGCCATCATGTGAAATGCTTATGCTTTCCGATCAAATTCAGCTCACCATCTTATAAACAAAACATACTCAAGAGACAGTTATATAAAAGCTTATAAATTACTCTACGCAGAGAGAAAAATAAGAAAAGAGTAAACTTTATAAACTCACCGAATCATCAAATCTCATTCCCCTGAGCTTGAACCCCCGCCCACCTCAGCGCAAGAGCGTCAAGAATTCCATCAAAGCTACTAAAACTGGAGCTAACCACGTCAACAACTACCCCAAACCTCTCCGCTCCCTTTGCAGTCACCGGCCCATGCGCCGCCACCACCATCTCCGGCCACCTCTTCCTCAACTCGTTCCACCTCCACCCCAACACCTCCAACGATTTCACCAATCCCTCCACCTCAGCCGTGCTCGTAAACACAATGGCATCCAAATCCCCATGCTTACCCCGCACCAAATCCTCCACGCAACCTAATCCCGCCCACCTTGTCTCGTAAGCAGAAACCCTAACCGGAGCCCAGCAACCGGCCACCAACCCATTCAAAAATTCCGGCACAACCGATGGCTCCTCCAAATCAATCACATCAGGCACCGGGCAAAGAGCCCTACGGCCAAACCCCTCCCCAATAGCCTCCACGAGGCCCGATGGCGAAGCGACCTCTGGAGTCAGCACCTGAATCCGATTAGCATTTCGGCAGAGTTTGCGAATTAGTCCAATCTCGTGCAGGAGATCGACGTCGCGACCGAGGGCTGCAACAATGAAGGGTTCGCCCGAATCAGCTAAGGGCGTTGATTCATCGCCGAGGGTAAGGGAGACGGCGGTGATGCCTGTACGGGAAGTGAAGAGGAGGGAAGAGAAGCGATCTAGGGCTTTGTTTGAGAAAAATGGGCGTAGGAAAGCGATAGTGCGCGGAGTGGGTTCAACGGCGACGGTGGGGATGGGGACCGGTGTGCAGGCGTGGAGATGGAGAAGGCCGGCTAGCCTCTTGGCATAAACTGGAGGGGTAGTGAAGGCGATGCGGCCGTCTGATAGAGGGTTTTCGACAGCGATAGAGATGGCGAAGGTGATGGGCGGCGATGAGAACTTTGCAGACATTGATGGTAGCGTGGCGGCGGGACAAAGGGTGCGCAGCCGGTGTGCACGGTTAACCACCGTATATTGCATCCACACAGCGAGCGGGATGTTACATATTTACGCACACAATATTTTTTCACGGTTAACATTAGGAGAGCAGAGAATAATGACTTAAATTTAAGAAATTATTGAGTTTGTTGATTATATTATTTATATATATTAAAAACTATTTTTTTTTAAAATCAAAATTACTTATATATCAAATTAGATCCAAAAATCATTTTCTTAAAAAAAACGACTGACACCCAACACCCAACGCCCGACACCAAGTATTCGCTCCTAGGTGATAGGCTCGACACCAAGGTGCCCAAAATAACCAAATAATGGTTCCAAAACCAAGTCGATGAATACCTAATGCTAGAAGCCCAATGCCTAAGCCCCACTGGCGCCCCAACGCAATTCCAGGCGCTTAGGCGCCAAAAGCTGTTTCAGAACAGTTCAAAATAAAGCCCGTAGAAACCTGGCGCCAAGCCTTGACACCCCAGCGCTAGGGACCTAGCGTTAAGGCGTCAGGCCTCGGCACCAAATCATTTTTCTACTCCAAATTTTTTCAATTTTCTCACCGGACACATCTTCCTAGGCGGCCGAAAAGAGCAAATTTCTTGGTTTATGTGGAGATTTGCCGAGGGGAAAAAAAAGTTAATGGATGCAACCCATTTTTGCCTCTTTTGGAAGCTTCTTAGAAAATGTGGAATGCCACTTTAGGCAAAAAAGGGAGGGGAAATTGGAAGGGGATGGTTTTTCTTTCTTATTTGCTCTAAAGAACCCACATTCAACATTTTTTGAAGGAGGGTTGATCATCTTCTTCGTGGAGAGAAAGCTTGGTGCTCCTACCTTTTTCTTCTTTCAAAAGAAAACTTAGGAGCTTCCTTGAGATGAAGAGCTTGAGAGAAAGGTGAGAGTGAGAGTTTCTTTCTCACAACCTTTTTCTTCTTCTTCTTCCTCTCTTTCTCCATCCTTCACCAAAAGATCTTCTTCTTCTTCCTCCACCATTCTTTGAGTGGGTGAGGAGATCTTCTTAAGGAGGAGCTTAGCTAACAAAGAAATAATGTTTCTTCTCTCCCACATCAAAGAAGAGCTTCATCCTAGCTAGGGAAAAGGAACTCGACCGCAAATCTAGTTGAACTCTCTTTCTAAAGGAGAGCAGCTTTGTTCTTTGGAGAAAGAGCGAAGCGAACCTCTCCGGAACTTTGTCATCTCTCCTACCACTAGGAGAGCTTCTTCTGCAACAAACGTCGGACTACGATCAACCACTGCGACAATGAAACTCCTCAAACTTTCGTTCTTCCTTTCATTAGGGTCCCTGGGCCTGGATGTTAGAGAAGCTAGGTTAGGATTGTTGGTATTCCATGAGGAAACCCCATAATTTAGGAGTTTTTTGTTTTCCCCCGTGAATCCTATGAGCAAAACCTTTTTGAAATGTATAACCTTCTAAGATTTTTTAAGTAAAGATCCTATCAATCACTTGCTCTCATGAAGTTTTTCTATTGAAAGCCCTATTCACTACTAGCTTCACATCAAAGCTTCCTCATGGTATGTTTTTTAATGGAATAGTAGAGATTCTGTCTACCCCCTTAACCTCAAGGGGTCTTTCTAGTGAGGAATGTATTCACTATTAATTTTTATCAATATTATCTCATGGGTGTGTCTTCCAGGGGTATAAGAAAAGACTGTGTCTATCACTTGCCCTAGAGAAATTTTTTTTTGTGAGAAATATATCCACTACTAGTTTTCCATTTAGACTACTTGATAGATGTGTCTTCGAAGGTTATAAGCAAAGACTGTGTCTATCACTTGCCCTCACTAGCTTCCCATTGAAACTACCTCATGGACATATCTTCTAGGGGTATATGTGTAAATTGTTTCTACCACTTGCCCTCAAAACATCTCTCTAGTGAGGAATATATCCACTATTAACTTTTCATAAAGACTAACTTATTGACAAATCTCCATGTGTTATAAGCGGAGACTATGTCTACAACTTGCCCTCTATATGTGTTTCAATAAATAATATAATTTATAAAAATTCACTGATAATAAAAAAAATTTGTTGACAAAATGTTAAATGAACAATAACTTTTTACGACCAACAATAAAAATAACAAAAGGATTCTTTTAAAAAATAAAGCAAGAAAATTTCATATTATGATAACTGTAACAAGTGAGTTGTGCTCTTCAATTAATAATTCCAGTAATTTTCTTCGGATCTTCCTTATCCCATTCTTGTAAGTAATGACCCAAGTGACATTAACATGGAAAATGATCAATTTCTCCTTTTAATTGATTGCCTCATTTAATGTTGAAAATGATAATTTTGAGATTAGAAAATATTGAGATTGCACTTCATTATTTAGATTTTTTAGTGGCTTTGACCACTTCAAATATTTAAAATTTTTAATCTCTATTAACATATTACTTCTAGATGTGTTCAATTGAGTATTATTGCATGTCTTAGATTGATAATATTTTTAATATGTTGATTTTGTTTGCTTTCTTCCATAGGAGTTTTATGCAATTTATTCAAAAGTGTGCTTGTATTTTCCAGAAGATTATTCAAATTGTCTTTGATGTATGTGAATAGCTTCATCAACGATAATTTGAGCTTCAATGTGATTGACGAGGTTAGTGTATGAACAAATTGTCTGTCATATTAATGTTGAGTAGTAGGACTCATGATGTAACCCTCCCAAGAAAAAACTCCCTTAATAACTTTGGTCTACTCCTAGAGTTTGATGAACCTCAGTAGATAATCTTTGAAATATTATCTAAGTGACTCTCTTTCATTTTAATGAATTCTAGAAAGATAAGAAGAGTCTTTGATAAATTTTAGATTTGGTATAAATTGCTCCATAAAGAGTCTGACACGTTCATCAAAACTACAAGTATTTCCTTGTGGGAGTGAATAGAACAAAATACACCCTTGAACTTTAAGTATAATCAACGACTCGTTTATGTGCCTCCCATTTTTATAATGATCAATAAGTTTGTAGTGATTAGATCTCCCATTACAAGAGTCAATTCTTGGAAGCTTCAATCCTACTGAAATGGAGTAATGAAGGACCATATCAACCAAAGACGAAGACTCTTGAGAAGTATCAGTAAGAAAACGTTTTTTGTCTTTTAAAAAGAATTCTTTTTGAACCATACATCGTGGATCATCGTGAATTATATGATGTGGTTGAGCTACGTTCTCTAGGAGTGTTTGAGGAGTGTATTTTGGTCTAGAGCACGAGCTGGATGCTTGCAATTAACAATATTCAAGAAATCAACTTCCTAACCCAGTTGAGGAATAACTTCCATAAATGGAGGGATTGTCGATGGAGCATCCTCTAAATAGGGATCTCTAATTTTATGGTTGATCTTGGGGTAGATGAAACTCACCTCTTGTGGTACTATTAGTTTTTGAGATTTATGCAAAAGTTGCAAGATCTTAATGTGGGATTCCTTCATTCTCCACGTATGAACCGCGAGAGGCAAAAATGAGACATTTTCATTAGTAGGGTGATGCGTGTTATTCAAAAATGAAGCAGAGACTTTGCATCCCAGATTTCAAGACTGCACTCTAAAATGATGGGTATTAGAATAAGTAGCTTGTGCATTGCACTTGTTAGCCATCAAAGAAGTGTAGACATCTTTAAATGAGACTTCATTTCTCCCAAATAGCGCCAAACTATTGTGTCAAAATATTTGCTATTGCAGAGTAACAGTTTAAGTTCTTAGTAAGCAGAAAAGTCCAATACACGCACGCATGAAAGGAAATCAACATGGGAAGACACCAGTTTCTTATATGAAAAAAACCTATAAAACGAAAAAACCACAGGGCCAAGTGGAAACAAAATATTCCACTAAAAATGTGTAATCACAAAGATACACCCTTATCCCACAATTAGGAAAGAAATGTTTAAACATTATACCAAGTACGACACTTGTTTGTAGATAATATACATAACAATTCAAAAGTATGATGAAAATCACCGTTTTTTTAGCACGAAGATTGGAAGTATTTGTCGTTGTAAGTTATTGTCATTTTTTTAATACATCACTATTTGTTATTCTGCATTTTGGATACTCTGTAACACCGTATTCAAGGCACTTTATTACTTTGTTTTCAAGATACTTTGTATTTAGGATACATCGATGCATCATATTTATGGTACTTCGTTATTCTATATTTAGAAAACTTTGTAACTCTATATTTAGGATATTTAGTTTCACCGTGTTTAGGATTACGTCATTACACAATAGAGTTTGCTAACGAATATCAGCATGAGCCGGCTGACGGTGGCCGACGACAAACGACAAACAGTGATTGACAGTGGTCGGTGAGAATGGGGGGTTGGATGTTTTTATCGAGACTTTAGTCCTTAACAATTTTAGAATTTGACTCCTTATCCCCTCAAGTGAAGAGAGGGGGCTTATTTATAGGCTCTAAGGGAGAGATATTTTAGTCATCCGACGAATAACTCTCGTAAAAACCTGGTCAGAGGGCTCTGATTGATTTCCATTGATTATATGTATTTTTTTTATCATTTAATGGTCTTAATAACTTTGAAAAATTAAACGATCTTGGGCTTGTTAGATGCCTATTGTCAAGACGCTTGATTTGACTATGGGTACAACAAATTTGGAGTTTTGGATAATTATTGATTTGAATAGGAACATTTCTTATTAAAAATAAATGAGATTTGTGCTAAATTATAAATTTTCTTCATGAAGTGCAAGGATCAAGCTTGAGGATGAGAGGACAAAAAATGGATTCAAGAATTATATATGACTTAAACTAATAGAAGAGCTCGTTAGACTCTTGGAGCGACAGAGTGCATTTAATAAAACAATATTTTCTTTAGAGAGAAATATTATAAAATGTAGAGAAATTTTAATTAGATGGTGTTGATCAGAAAAAGATGACAATGTAATGCCCATTTAAGAGTTCTCTAAGATAAGTTAAATTGATTAAATTCATGAACAAGTAGAGTTTACCTTCATGGCAATTTAGTTTCAACTTTAAATGAAAAATAAATTTAATTGACTTCAAACATCATGAAGATTGAATTATGAGTGACCAAAATCATGTCATGACCAATGATTTACTAAATCTTGCTCAAATCCTTATGATGTCTCGATCAAACTATTCTTGCATGTTACACTACAATGAAACCACAAAGAAGCACAAAGAAAAAAATATGCCATTCTTGAAATCTTGACCATATTAGTTTCTTTGCCAACACTCATGGTATAACCCTAACCCAACCCCTTCTCCAACCATTGCTTAAATCCAAAACAAACACCTCCATACATTCTTAGCCCCCTTCATTTTGTCCATATTATGTATTAGTGATAAAAAAGAAGAGCTGGCAATCCTCAAATTTCCTTTTCTATATTTCTCTTCACTCTTACATAAGTATTTTTTTTATCTTAAATATATGATAACATCTTACTCTCTATTTTAAATTCTAATATATTCATTGTAATATATGACCACTTATTGGGTTAATATTATATCTTTTTATAAATTTCAAACAAAAAATAATTAAAAAATAAGCCATACTATTTTAGCTAAATTAGAAAATCATGTGTTTAAATGTTAAAATATTACTTAAATTTATTCTATGATTCAAAGTTGAGTGCTTTTTTCTTGAATGGATAAAAGTAACATTTCTTCTATAATTGATTTTCATCAAAGTTGATATTAGGCTTTATTTGAAGGTGTTTCACTTTAAACGTGACGTTCGCGGAACTGAAGCAAAGGATGCACGATTCAAAATGGCAAAATATTGTCGTTTATGTGAACGAACTTCAGCGAACGCTTGAGAGACGCTCTTTCACTTCGTTTGAGTGAGTGACACACAACACATTCTGGTGAGCGAAACAGATGATAAAGGTGCGCTCAAACGAGCCTCAAGATCTGTTTAAAGGAGCTTCGTCCATCGGTGAAGTTCTGGTAAACGTGACATTCTCAGAACTGGATCAAGCCATATCCGATTCAAAATGGTGAAATAATGTTATTTCTGTGAAGAAATTTTGACCTTCCATTTTATATGAGTGAACCACACGAGATGCATTTGAGTGAACTGGAAAGTTAAACGTGACCTAAAACGTCATCCACATAAGCACTAGTGTTTCATTTTTAGCCAGAAATAGGGCTTTTTGGATCCAAATCCTGCCAAAAACCTCAGTTTTTAATCAATCGAGAATAAATGAAATCAGACAAAATAGAGAGTTTCCTTCTTCGCAATGCTGCAAAGAAGGAATATATTTGCACATGATTCTTTCCTTTTAGTTGAATGTTTATATTAGGAATATGTATTAATTAAGTTATTTAAAATAGATTATATAGAATATTATGTACCTAAAATATATTGTACATACTATTATTTATTGGAATGAAAGCAAATGAAAAGACATTCAGCCTTTTTGCTCAAAATATTGGCATGGTAACAAACCACATTTAATATTTAGGATATGAATCTTTGGAGTTGTTTGCTTCGTAGCGTCTGCTTCGCCTGGAGAGCTCGTCCTGTTGGCCTAAACCATCGTATGCCCTAACTGCTTCCTTTGTGTCGATCGACCGCTAATCTGTTCAACTTCTCGAACTGTCGCTCGCCGCTCGATCTATTCAAATACCACTCGACTAACGCTCACCACTTGATATGTTCGACTAACGCTCGATCTCGAGTTGTTCGCTTGGAGAGCTCGAGCCGTTCGCCTGTCGCTCGACTACACAACTACTGCTTGCCGCTCATCTCGTACACTTGGATAACTTCATCTGCTTCTGCTCCGATAGCATCAGTTGTATTTTTGGCTTTGAGATAGTTGGTGTATTTCAGCGTCGATATATTTCCTAGATCGTCGCACTCAACGACCTGGGCTTCAGCTTTGGCTTTAGACTCCTCTCCTAGTGCACAATTTTTTTTAATCTCTTAGGTTGATTTAGATCAACGATTAAGATTTTTTTATATATATTGGCTTTCTTTGATTTCAAGTTGTCTTTTTTCAACGACAATTCTGTTTAGAATGTCTTCTAAAATCTTAGCTATCAGATTTACGGGAAAAAATTATGTCGCATTGGAATTTTAGCTCAGAATGTTCTTAAAAGGGAAGGAGCTTTGGGGTCATATTGATGGGTTTTCTCTAGCACCTATTGAGACAAAAAATCTTGGTCAATGGGAAGTAAAAGATGCTCGGATTGTTTTCTGATTTTGGGATCTATTAAGGCTCATATGGTGAACAATTTACGATCATTTTGGCACAGCTAAAGAAACGTGGAACTACTTTAAGCGTGTTTACAGTCAAGATAATTCTACGAAACACTTTCAATTGGAACTTGACATAAGTAATTATAGTCAGGGTAATCTTTCAATTGAACAATATTATTCTGATTTTCTAAATTTATGGAACAAATATACTGAAATTATTTATGCTAAGGTGTCAAAGGAGAACTTTGCTAATATTCAAGCTATTCATGAAGAAAGTCGTCGTGATCAGTTTTTAATGAAACTCATACCTGAATTTGAAATTCCTCGAGCTGGGTTGCTGGATAGTGATCTGGTTCCTTGTTTAAATGTTTATTTTGAGCAATTACTGCACGAAGAACAAAGATTGATGACACAAGCTGTAATCAGTACAACATGTGGATCATCAGAAATAATTAATATGACATATGCTGCTAAGACCAAAGGGAATGGACCACTGCAGTGCTACAACTGCAAGAAATTTGGCCATATTGCATGAAGTTGTGGAAATAAGGTATGTACTTATTACAATCAAAAGGGAAATATTCTTATGGAGTGCCCTACATGACCCCAAAACCATAAACCACAAGCACTTCATACAACGGTATCCAACACTCACAATTCTAGCTCGATATCCACAGTTGCTGACAATAATCAATCAGCTGTCACACCAGATATGGTTTAACAGATGATTCTCTCTTTTTTTGCTCTAGCTCTTTAAGGGAAATGTAAAACTATTACTTCTGTTCCTTCTCCTTGGCTTGTTGATTCATACGCCATAAATCATATGACTGACATAACTAATTTATTGCATAACCAACGGTCGTATACTGGTGCTCAACATATTCAGGTGATGGAAATAATATTCTAATTACGACAATTGGTGATATTAACTCCTCCTTCAGACATGTCTTGATTTCTCCTAAATTATCTCCTAACTTACTTTATGTTTGTCAAATTGTGGATAATAACTGTGACATACATTTTTCTCATGATGGTTGTATTGTGCAAGATCAGGTGTCGGGGAATGTGATAGCATAGGGGCCTAAAGTGACCAGACTATTTCCATTACAATTTATTGTTCCTCAGAATATGTCATTAGCTTCTTCAATTGTTGAGAATAAGACAGACATATGTCATAAAAGACTAGGTCATCCAAATGGTATAATGTTGAAGCAATTACTTAAAAGTGGTGTTTTTAATTCTACAAATAAGAGTTTAGTAGTTGACTGTTCTGTTTATAAACTTGAAAAAGTAAGACATTACATTTTCCTATTTCAAACAGTCGTGCCAATAAATGTTTTGACATTATTCATAGTGATGTTTAGGGAATTACACAAGTTATTTCACATGCTAAATATATATAATTTATGATATTTATTGATGATTATAGTCGATTTACTTGGATCTATTTTTTTCATTCCAAAGTAGAAGTATTTACTGTATTTTAAATATTTTTATCATATTTTGAAACTCAGTTCTCCACTTACATTAAAACCTTACGATCTGACAATGATGGTGAATGCATGTCTCATGAGTTTGAAGCATTTCTCCATAACAAAGGTATTGTTTCACAACGTTTATGTCCCTATACACCGCAACAAAATGGGGTTGTTGAATGAAAAAATCGATATATATATTGGATATTATGTATACATTACTGATAGAATCTTCTGTTCCAGCTAAATTTTGGACTGAAGCTTTATCTACTGTAGTTTATCTCATTAATCATTTACCATCTCAACAATTAAAGTATGAGTCTCCCTACTATCAAATTTTTTTATGAACATCCTAATTATCATATGCTAAATACTTTTGAATGTGTTTGTTTTGTTCATCTATCTGCTCATGAACTTCATAAGTTGGCAGCTCAGTCAGCACGATGTACCTTTTTGGGGTTTGGTCCTAATCATAAAGATTTTGTGTGTTATGATTCAATTAATAATCGATGACATATTTCTCAAAATATGATTTTCTTTGAACTTGAATATTACTTTCAACATCACATGTCGACACCAGATACAGTTATTCTTCCACAATTTGATAATTCTTCAGCTGATAAATGATTCAAGTCAGACATTGACTACACACGAGACCTGCCCCCTTCACCTTCAATCCTCACCGACCCTAATCCTGAAATTTCTCCAATAAGTATTCAACGATAGACCCAGCGTACCCGTCCTCCAGATAGATATGGGTATTCTGCACATTTAACTAATACTACTGTTCCTACCTCTTACTTTTAGGATGCTAAACATACTTGTTGGGTCAAAGTCATGAAAGAGAAACTTCAGGCACTTCAAGACAATCACACTTGGGATATTGTTTCATGTCCTACAGGTGTTAAACCTATTGGTTGTAAATTAGTTTGTTCACTTAAACACCGATCTTATGGCTCTCTTGACAGATATAAGGCAAGATTGATTGCTCTCGGCAATCAACAGGAATACAAGATTGATTATGAAGAAACATTTGCACCTGTGGCTAAGATGACAACTGTCCAGCTGATGTTATCTATTGTTACATCTAAAGGCTGGTTCTTAAAGCAAATGGATGTTAATAATGCATTCTTACATGGGGATCTCAAAGATGTCTATATGAATCCTCCTCCAGGCTTATTTTCTACACCTTCACATGATGTTTTGTAAGCTCAAACGGTCCCTATACAGTTTGAAACAAGCTCCACGGGTCTGGCTTGAAAAGTTCCGCAATACGCTTCTTAGCTTCTCTTTTATTCAAAGTCAGTATGATTCATCATTATTTCTTTGCAAGAATGACAAAAGAATTATTTGTTATTAGTCTGTATTGATGATATTGTCATCATAGGATCTGACAATCAATTGATGTCTCAGTTACAAAAACGTCTTCAGGGTTCTATTCATATGAAAGATTTGGGGTTGTAAACTCATTTCGTAGGACTAGAGGTTCACTCTTCTCTCGATGGTATTTTTCTTCATCAACACAACTATACGAAGGGACTCATTGTTGTGTTTGATCTTCAAGATGGTTGTTCTGCTGATATTTCTTTGGAAAACTTTCTATTTGAACAATCTCTATATCGACAATTGGTTGGGAGTCTCAATTATCTGATTATTACCCGTTCTAATATTTCATTTGTTGTGCAATAAGTTAGTCAATTTATGCAAGCACTTACACATCTTCATTTAGCTACAGTTCGACGTATTGTTCAGTATTTAAAAGGAACTTTTGATCGTGGTTTGTTCTTTTCTGTGGAGTCTTCTATCAACAACCTATAGTGATGCTGATTAGATTGGGTTTTTTGATACACACATATATATTACTAGATGATGTATGTTTCTCTGAAACTCTTTAATTTCTTGGAAGAACAAGAAACAAGCTCGAGTGTCTAATTCATTTACTGAATCAGAATATCACGCTATGTCATCTGATTGTTCTGAGATCATTTGGCTTTGGGGTGTGTTGGTTGAACTTGGTTTTCATCAGCTTGAGTTCACTTCTCTTCATGCAGGTAATACTAGAGCTATCCAAATTGCTGCTAATCCAGTCTTTCATGAGCGCGCAAAACATATTGAAGTGGACTGTCATTCCATTCGAGAAGCCTATGAGAATGATGTTATATCTCTTCCTCATATCACTTTTGATCTTCAAACGACTGATATATTTACTAAGGATCTTTCTTGACAGTGTCATCAGGTTCTTGTCGACAAATTGATTCTTCTTGATCAGCAGCATCAATTTGAGGGGATATAAATCAGAAATAAATGAAAGTAGATGGAATATAGAGTTTTCTTCTTCGCAATGCTACAAAGATGGAAATATTATACTTGCATAGGATTCTTTTCTTTTAGGAATATTTAGATTAAGAATATGTATTAATTAAGTTTTTTAGGTGGTAAACACTATTATTTATTTGAAAGAAATAAAAGAAAAACGCATTCAATCCCATGTGCTTGTATACAAAGCTCATCTCCCTCCTGAGAAAAAGCCGCTCTCTTTCAGCCACCGCCGCCACTGCTCCGCCTCCGGCCGTCTCCTCTCCCGCCATGAATACGCCCCTAAAAACCCTCCGCACCCGTCTCTGCATCATCGGCAGCGGTCCCGCCGCCCACACGGCCGCCATTTACGCTGCTCGCGCTGAGCTCAAACCCATCCTCTTCGAAGGCTGGATGGCCAACGACATTGCTGCCGGCGGTCAACTAACAACCACAACCGACGTCGAGAATTTCCCCGGCTTCCCTGAAGGTATCCTCGGCTACGAGCTCATGGATCGGTGCCGCGCACAATCTATCCGTTTCGGCACGGAGATCTTATCAGAAACGGTGGAATCCGTTGATTTCTCCTCCCACCCTTTCCGAGTCCTCTCTTCCTCCTCAGCGGTGGATGCTGATGCTGTCGTCGTCGCCACCGGTGCCGTAGCTCGCCGCCTTCATTTCCCCGGTGCCGATCAGTTCTGGAATCGCGGGATCTCGGCTTGCGCTGTTTGCGATGGCGCGGCTCCTATTTTCCGTAACCGGCCCATCGTGGTGGTCGGCGGTGGGGACTCCGCCATGGAGGAGGCGAATTTCCTTACCAAGTATGGGTCTAGGGTTTTCATTGTGCATCGAAGGGATGCGTTTAGGGCATCCAAGATCATGCAAGCAAGGGCCTTGAGTAATGATAAAATCGAGGTGGTGTGGAATTCAGAGGTTGTGGAGGCTTATGGTGAGAAGGAAGGAGGGCCGCTTGGTGGAGTAAAGTTGAAGAATTTGGTTACAGGGGAGATGACAAATCTGGCGGTTTCGGGGCTGTTCTTTGCAATTGGGCATGAGCCAGCAACCAAGTTTCTTGGGGGACAACTGGAGCTAGATTCAGATGGTTATGTGGTCACAAAGCCTGGAACAACTCGAACGAGCGTGAAAGGAGTTTTTGCGGCTGGAGATGTGCAGGATAAAAAGTATCGGCAGGCTATTACTGCTGCTGGATCAGGTAAGCGGCTAAGCATTTTTTGAAGTTATGTGTAGATGTGTTTGTTGTCTGTTAAGCCTTTAATCGAAGGACTATAACTTGTTCTTTTGTGGCGCAGTGGTGAATTCGCTTTAGTTTGTTCTACATTTTGTTCTGTAGGGTTTCGTAAGTGTGCTCTTAACATATTGAAACATCTGTTGGGTTTTTATTTTTTGACTGAAGTTTTTTGTTGTAACATTTTTTGCTGGGTGTCATTTACAATAGTTTCCTATTTATGTTGGATACTAGAGCTATTACTTGTGTTCAAACTGAAGGAGGATTGACCAAATATTTTCCTATTTCTATTGGATTACATCAGGGATCGACTTTAGGCCCATATCTTTTTGCTTTAGTTAGGATGGTATTACTGGACATCTATAGGAGGATGTACCTTGGTGTATGCTTTTTGCTGATGATATCCTTCTCATGGATAAAACGAGAGAAAATGCCCTGGAAAAAACTTGAATTATGGAGGTCTACATTGGAGTCTAAAGGTCTTCGTTTAAGTAGAACTAAAACTGAATACATGGAATGTAATTTTAGTAGTAATAGCTCTAGTGACAGAAGTGTGACTTTGGGTGGTCAAATTGTTAAAAGGTGTGAACGTTTTAGATATCTTGGGTCCGTTATTCAAAGCGATGGTGATATAGATGGGAATGTTAATAGTAGACTTCAAGTTGGTTGGATGAAGTGGAGGAATGCTTCGGGCATTTTGTGTGATAGAAAAATACCGCTTAGACTGAAAGGAAAATTTTATAAGACGGTGGTGAGATCTGCGATGCTCTATGGCGCTGAATGTTGGCCTTTAAAAGAGAAGCATAAGTTAAGTGTTGCCGAGATGAGAATGATTAGGTGGATGAGTGGCTTTACACTTAGAGACAAAATGCGAAATGAATATATTCGTCATAGGGTTGGTGTAGCTCCTGTGATGGAAAAAATTAGAGAAAGTCGTCTTAGATGGTTTGGTCACATTAATCGTCGACCATCTGATGATCTGATTAGGATAGTAGATGTTTTAGATTTGACTTGTGTTAAGAAAGGCAGAGGTAGACCTTGGAAGACTTGGGCTTATTGTATTAAAAATGATCTTAATTTACTAGAACTAAATGAAAATATGACACTAAATAGGACGCAATGGAGAAAAAGGATTCATGTAGCCAACCCCACGTAGTGGGATTGAGGGTTTGTTGTTGTTGTTGTTGTTGTTGTTGATCATTTACAATAATTTGCAGAATGTTGCTAGCTGCTATTAATATATCCAATACTTACAAAATTGTTTGAAGAGTTGCATAAGTGACAATGCATGACCAAATTGTAACATTTAGTGTTTTACATAGTTGAATACCAACCTCTGAATGCAAAAATAAATGTATGAAATATTCATGGAAGCAGGAAATATTTATGGGGATTCAAATTATGTATGGTGCACTAAGATTTAATAAAACACTTTTCTTGATAAATGAAGATACTAAGAAAGACAACAATGTTATTTGAGAAATTTAAATGATAGTTTTAACTAAAATAATTTTAAGAAAATTTAATTTAGTAGAATTATTAAGGCTTCATTTTTATTATTTCTTAGTTGCTTTGCTTCTTTAGAAGATGGATTATTTTCAATTGATACCAGAAACATAGTATAAAAAGCCATGCATTGTATGTACAACTCTTAATTGGTCTGATGGCACGGTGATTTACTTTTAAGAGTCTCTTTTCAAACTTTGTGAGAGTTGCAATGGTTTTATTTTGTGCATCACTAAACAATAGCAACACTGAATATTACCAATTAAGGCCATGTTGTATACTAATCCTAAAATCTCGAGTTGGATAGTTATGATGAAAATACGTAAAGTTAAAGCTTCGGTTTAGATGATAAAGATATTGAGATTTAAAGAAAAATCAGAAATGCTAGGATACCATTGTGACTTTAATTATTCAATGTAATGTTGGAGATTAAAAGGATGCTAAATGATTGGAGAGAAATAGTTTGATAGCAATATTTAAGAAGAACAAAAAAATAATGATTGGAAATAAATTTATGCGACATATATGGAGCAAAGAGAGGTAGTATAATAGGATGTTAGGGTCTGTTTAGGTTTTTAAAAAGTGGTTGTAAAGCTGTGGTGGTGAAAATAATTTTTAGGAAAATTATGGTGGGAATTACAAATATATATTTTTTCTAAAAAATCATATATCAGTTTTCTTTCAGCCAGTGCACTTTACCAGGTTATGTTGAAAACAATTGCTTTCTATCACAAAAATTTTTAGAAAGCAACAAGAAACATTTCTCCAAACAGAGCTATGGTGGTGGTCTGAAACACAAAGTATGCAAAAAGCTGTACCAAGCAAACTTTAACTGTTATCATAATGGACACTTTTGTGGTTGAAAGGTCAAATTTAAAGATGTTCTTTCTGAAGTTATCATTGGAAAAGTAGAGGTAATGTTGAAAGATCTTCATGGATTTTTAATGATCCATAGAAGACGCAATATTTTATCAATAAAATGGAATTAATAAACATTATGGAGAGCATTTTCCAAAGATATGTTGAACTTTTCATTTATGATGACATAACAATTATTAAACTAGACACCTCTTTTGAAATCTAAGAGTTTTTTACACTAGATGAGTTTAACAAAATGGTACTAGTAAGATTTATTTTTGTATTCATTATGAAATTGTTTGCATAAATCATACAAGATGTGCTAAGATGAGTTTTTCTTAGTTTATCTTTTGTATGTCATAGTATGATATTGAATATATCTTCGAACAAAGTGAGAAAGTAGAGTGAATGAAAGTAATTTTAGAAGATATATGAGTTGGATTTATTGGAACAAATAGTAAGTATATGATATATGGACGTTAAACTAGCATGATTAGTCAATTCTTATTTGCGGATCTTTGTAAACATAATTACATTAGGTTTTAGGCACCTTAGATTTATTATGTAGAAAATAGGGCTATAAATGAGAATTGTTTCTTCTAAAGGTATAACAAAACTATTTGCACATGAAAGTGCGACAGAGTAATGTCTGACAAGAGAAGATTTTTTGAACTTAATAAGTAAAATTTTAGAAAATTGCAATTAGGCTAGCCATGTTATAAGTATTGGGGTTTTGGGCAAAAGATAAATCATTAATGTTCAAGTTGGTTGCTTGGTAAGCTTGTAATAATAGGGTAAATAATAATTGTGCTTAGGAGCACTTATTCAAGAAGATGTAGGAGTAAGAATGTGGATTTTGAGCTCCATTGAAGTGATGAATAGGGACCATTTTGGGGCTGATCAACAAATATTTTTCTATCTATTGTTTTCAAGAGAGGCATCAGGCCGAAGGTGCCAAAACAACAATGCAATAGTGGAACATAATCCTAGAATCATAGCATAGTTATAATGGAGAAAAGCTTTTAGAAGAGCTAATTTTGAAGGATTATGGCTAATTTTGGCACCAAAACTGTTGTGGTACGAAAATTAAATTATATATATTTTTATAATGAAGTGTGGAATGTTGTTTTTTAATTTTTCAGGTTGTAGATAGTGGACTAGAGAGAGGAATTCAACATATGATTCTTTTGTGATTGTTTTAGGAAATAGGACAAAAAGGCTAATGGGGCAACACCTTGAGATGAAATCTATTTGAATAATAAATAATGGCAAGGTCTTTTATAAAGCTTTGGGAATAAAGAAGCTGTAGTTTCTTAAGAGGATGAAGTAACATTAGGATGATTTGGAGGAAGCTAGTGTATGCTAGAGAATGAGGATGATAAGATATATAATGGCAAGATACTGAGAGAGAGGTTGAGGTTGTGTGGGACAGGCGGAATGGAGAAAGTTATATGCATGTTAAGTATGAGGGATAGTATGAGGGAGAGGATATATATATCCTACTTTCAACCTAGCCAGACCCTCGGTGGCCAGAATACTTGTGGAAATGGATATTACTTTACCTGATGTTACTGAAGTCTGGCTGCGCACAACCCATAATGGTTATTGACAACAAATCGTCATGGAACACAAACCCCCATATTATACTCACTGTAAGATGTTTGGTCATATCCTTGTTAAATGCCACAAGCTTCATCCTATTTTGAAATCTAAGGTTCAAGTGACTAAGGAGGGGTCTAATCCCATTGTTGTGGACATTTTAGTTCTACCTGAGGAGGATACTACCAGACAGGAGGTGTTTGTTGTCCCTGAAGGCTCCCCATGACACAGCTGTTACTGTTACTGCGAGTGATGCGATGCTGGCACCTACAAACTCCATAGAAAACAATACTGATGGACCACCTACAAATGATAATGTTCAGACTGATAATCAGGAGAGTCTCGCAGCTCCACTTCTTCAAGAAGTATCCGGTGTAGAGGCAACTCATGCTTCACACATTCTAGAACCTATTGTGGATACTACTGTTGGTATTCCTTCTGCTTCAGATCTACCCCATCAGACTGATTCTTCTGAGGAGGAATGACATGTTTACACTTTCAGGAGGAAGAAAAATACTGGAGATCTACTAGAGCTCAGGAGTCTTGTGGATGATACTTTGGTTACTACGGGTAATGGTTAGCACCTTACCAATCTGCTAGCTGGATCCCTACTGAGAACTAGAGTCAGAGGTAAGACTAGATTGGGATGACCCACACTTTTTCAGCTCCCGGGTGGTTTTTGGGTTTTTTGATTTCTATCTGTACCTATCTTTTACATTTTTTTTGGTGTTTGTTGTACCGTGTGGGTTAGGTATTTAGACCCACTCATACAAACATATCTGTATCTTTTTCTTTAATATATCAAGCATTGGGCTTTATATATATATATATATATATATATATATATATATATATATATATATATATATATATATATATATATATATATATATATATCGAGTGTGTGTGTCTTGCAAAATTTTTATTTGATATTGACTCTATTTTGTACTAGTAAGCCTTAGGATTTTATTAATAGGGAAAAAAAACCATAAGAGCAATTGCAACCACAGTATCTATAAATAAATTTAATATTATTATCCTGAAACATATAAACTCAAAATAATTCTTGGAAATTGGAGTCAATTCATTTTTTAGTACTTCAATTTATAAATTTGAAAAATAGTATTTGATATTTCTTAGATGTGGAACATATATCCTGATCACACGATTACCATTATATACTATAGGTTGATTCAAAAAAATGAAAAAAGTTAGCTCAGAAGAAAATATATGAAGATAAAATCTTATGTTCAATTAGATGCCTTTTTATATTTGAAGAGTTATGGGTGCTAATGCCATAGTTTGGTTATAAAATTTTTTCTGTGAATTTTAAGGAGTAAGATGATGCAATCTTATTGGAGAAGATTTGTTTTGGTTCCAACATCTAAATACTAATGAAGTGTGCAAGGTTATGAAAATTGTATAGGAATACGAGTATCCAAATTATGATTTATATGATAAGTTATGGGAAAGAGATGGATGAAATATAGATTGAAAAATTAGATTAGATTCATACAGTCAATTCGATTTAATGTTAGGATGATTCATTACGGAAGCAATTTTGATGTTAAAACTGTTATAGAAATATAGAGTATGTATACGATTTTCACATGACACCATTGATCTTGTGTTTACATGTGATTGACTACCATGATAATTGATTTCACATGCTTTGAGGAATAAAGATGTGTATAAGATATTTTGCATTTATTTAAGATATGCATATTTATGTATTGATTAGTATTAGTAGTTGTGAGATGATCAAAGAGTTTTTCAATTAAAGTAAATTATTTGAAGAATCAAAATTTATTCTTTGCCTTTTTGTAGTAGTTATAGAGATGGTTGCAAATGATATCCAAAGTATGGCTCTTTGGTGTTTGTTTATCACATATGGCGTATTTGTAATTAGCAGTATTTATGTTGAAATTGGTGAAAAATTAGAACATTTGAAAAATATTTACAAAATTGAGCTTAGAATTTGTAAAATAAATATTGAGTATATAACTTTTAATTTTATTGGTTGTGATATAGTCTATTATCAGTTAATATTATTAGAAGATGAAAATGTATTTATGATTGATTTAAAATATATTGTATAGAAAATGTAGATTTAAATAGGTTATTTTTAGAGTTAAAATTCGGATTGTTAAAATAAATAAATGCCTGAAGGGTATTATGCAATAACATTGTCATGGAGATTTTAAGATAAATTTTATAAAATTACAATTAGGCTGCTAATGTTGTATGTGTTTGAGTAGTGAAAAGCTATTGACGTTAAATTGAGAGTGACATAAATAAAAAATATTAGGATAAATATGTGCTGATTCTTGTAGTGATAAGTTAATAAATGGTTATATTGAAATGTTCGTTTAAGAATAACACCTATTATAGTTGAATGTGCTTTATATAACAGATTATAAAGAAAAAATTGATACACCTAAGTATCAATTTTTTCTTTATAATCTGTTATATAAAGCACATTCAACTATAATAGGTGTTTTTCATAAACGGTCATTCTAATATAAGCATGAATTAGATTATGGTTAATGGATAGAAATGCATCAATTAAAAGGGTACATGAGCTAGTGTTTCAGGATTAGAAAGAAAAAAAATGGTAGACCTAAGGTTAATGGATAGAAGATGCTTAGAAGGATTTGTGAAGAATATGCTTTTCTCCTAATGCAACACCCATCATAAACCAAAGGAAAATAAAATTTTGTAAGTTGAGCTCTAATAGTTGGGATAAGTATGAGAGATTAATGGAAGATAAACTTATGAGCTATGTAATGGAGTTATGATAGACTGATGGAAGATAAACAAAAAAAAGTTTGTCAACTTTGAAGATCATTACATCATATATTAGGAAGATTCACTATATAAACAGTTTTTATGTTAAGACGACAATAGAAAGTATAAGTAATTGACTAAAGATCCTTATATGGGTATTTATTGGTATTATAATGACATGTGGTCAAGTAATTGAAAAATTAATTTAGTGTTCATTAAGAAGAAAATATGTGTATCGAAGGCTTTTTGAAATTATTGAATAGATGTATAATGTAATATTCATTAGTTTTGTAGTTATCAATTCGTTTCTAATTACGGCAGGATCAAGGATCAACGTTAAGTCCTACTTTTTGTATTAGTTGCAGAATTGCTTTTAAAGACATCACTAAATTGCTTTATTGCAAAGTTTTCACCAGTGATCCCTTTAATTAGTAAGAAATTTGTTGAAATAAATGAATAATTAGAATAAAGAAGGTGTTTAGAAGATCAATGAGTTTGACATATCATATTCAAATTAAAGGGGTATTATATTAACAATTATCACTTAATATCATGGTTGAAAGCAGGCTGAGGTTGGTGGTTGGATTTTGAGTTTCGTTGAAGGGATGGCTATGGACTATTTTGGGAGTTTTCAACGTCAGTTTTCCTAGTGTCCGTTTTCAGCAGGGCTTTCTACCTGGAGATGCCAAGACGGTTATCCAGCAGAGAAACACAATCAAAGAATCATAGCAGAGATATATGCAAAGGAGGAAAACTTTTAGTAGAAACTAATTTTGTAAGATTAGGGCTCATTTGATACTAAAATTGATTTAGTGAGAGGATTAAATTTTGTATATATCTATGGTGAATTGTGAAATGATGCTTTATAACAACTGGTCCTTTTGTGTATTTTTTTGAGAAGGGCAGGAGAAAAGGCTAATGGGTGAGATATCAAGATGTAAGCAGTTTGAACTGTTAATGATGTCAATATCTTTCAGAAAGCTTTGGGAATAAGGAAGTTGTAGCTGTTTGAAGGATGAAGAATGTCACAATGATCTGGAGGAGGCAAAATGTAAGTTAGAGAATGAGGATGAGAAGAAATACAAGGGCAATAGATTGAGAGAGAGTTGGGGGTTTGAAGATAGATAGGGGAGAAAATAGGTGAGATGGAGAAAGTTATGTGTGTGGGAACCTTTATTTGATTTTGATTCTATTCTCTACTAATAAGCCATAGGGAGGGAGCTTTGTAAAACTTTAATTTGGTATTGATTCTATTCAATCTTGGTATTTTTTAAATCGAAAAAAGACCCATAATGACATTTACAACCAAAATATCCCTAAATAAAATTTAAAAACATTATCCGGAAACATATAAACTCAATAAAAAATATGGAATCAAACTATTTTCTAATGCTTCAATTTATAAAATATAAAAATAGTGATCAACTTTATGCTGATGTAGAATGAATGTCCTGATCGGATGATTACCATCTTGTACGGACTATAAAAAAATGAAGTGGAGTTAGCTATGAAGAAGTGGCATAAAGGTTAAACCCTAAGTTCAATTAAATAGCTATTTACGTATGAAGATATGGATGATAATCTAATAGTTTAGTTAACAAACTTTTTCTATGAATTTTAAAGAGTAAGAGGTTGCTATGTAATTTGAGAAGTGTTTTGGTACCAATATTTAAAAAGTAATGAAATGTTTAAGATTATGGAAGTTTTAGTGTATTCAATATATCTAAAGTGGGATTTATATGATGAAGTTATGGGAAAGAGAGCTATGAAATATAGGTGTTGCTTTGATTTAATGTTCGGAAGAATTTTTTTTGGAAGCTATTTTGGTGTTAAAACAATTTTTTAAAGATAGAGAATGTAAATGAATTTCATATGACACTATTAATCTTGTGTAGGCATATGATTGAGTGCTGTGTTGATAAATGATATAATGTGCTTTAAGGAATAAAAATGCATTCAATATATTTTGAAATTATCAAACATATGTATGCTTGAGCATTAATTAATTTTAGGAGCAAGTTGTGAGTGACCCAAAAATTTGTAAATATAATAAAATATTTGAAGAATCAATAATTAGTTTGTATCCTTTTATAGTTTTGGAGGTGCTTGCAAATGATATCCAAAGTGTGGTTCTTTGGTGTCTTCATATCACATATGACAATTATAATTGGTCAGATAGATGTTGAAATTGGTGAAAAGTTGGAGTAATTGAAAAAGTTATTTTGATGATTAGACTTTAGAATTATTAGAATTAAAATTGAGTGTATAATTTTTAATTTTAATGGGTGTTATATAAACTATTATCAATTTATTAGAATATGAAATAATATCTAATAGATTGAAAATGTTTGTTTCAAAAAATGCATATATAAATTATGAAGCTTTCAGAATTAAAGTTCAATTTGTTAAATTAGAAAAATGTTGCGGGAATATTGCACAAAAAGTGAATTTAAAAAAAATTGATTTGGTCGGCTATATTGTATGTATATGAGTGTTGAGTAGCTAAAAGTTTACTGATAGTTAAATTGAGAGTGACATAAATGAAAATATTCAGAGAAATGTGCGTTAAAATCATGATTCATAAATTGATAAATGATGATATTGTGATGACTAATAGAGTAACACCTAAGTTAGTTGAATTTATATGGATTTGAGATGTATAATGGAAGGTAAAAAAATGCACGAATTTGAAGGGTATAAGCCAGTGTTAATGGATTATAAAGAATAATTAGTAGACCTAACGTTAATGGATAGAAGATGTTCAAAAGATTTGTGAAGAATATGCTTTACACCTAATGCAACACTCATCATAAGCCCAAGGGAAGTGAAGTTATAAATTTGAGATTACATAATTGGGATAAGGTAATGATGAGACTGATGATTCAACAACTAAATAAATGTTAATATTATGGTTATTATAGAGATTCTAAACATATAAGTCTTATAATGGAGTTATGAGAGATTAATGGAAGATAAGCTAAAAAAATTTGTCCACTTGAAGATCATGTTTTATATCGGAAAGATCTAGTATATAAATGATTTTTATGCTTAGGAAATTAATAAGAAGTTTAAATAATGGAGTAAGGATCTTGATATGGGTTTTT
>NEWO01000097.1:378778-394931 GCA_003013225.1 Phalaenopsis aphrodite
AAATGGTGATTTGTGGGAGGATTTCACTGGAGATCAGATAAAAGCAACCTGGATATTACTTAATTATATGAATGACCATCGAGAAATGAAAGTTTTTAATATTTTATAATAATAATTAAAAAATATAAATACAAATGATGAAGTTTAGGGACCAACATGTAAAATTCATTTGTCATTCTCTAATATTCAGTAAATTAAGATATGAATTTGATAGGTTAATGTGTACGAAGAATTATATATATAACAATCTAAGATTAGAGCACAAAATAGATGAATAATAGGATGAAAATTTTAATTATCATTTTTTTATTTTCATATAGAGACAAAAATGGCAGCGTCGAAAGTTATAAAATTTGGACTAAGGCTTCGTTTGCGGAGGAGGAGACACTGCTCTTTTGCATTGTAGAGAGCAGCGGTAAAATCCTTAGCCCTTATTTGGTCCATCGATCCTTATCTTCACGAGTTGCCACAGATACTGCAGAACACGAGATCTCCACGGCTTTAGCCTTGCAACCATACATAACACACTGCTGTTTTGTAAATGATAATTTCCAAAATATCCAAAATACTTCGAACAAGCAATTTGGTACGATGATTTATTCAACCATCATATTATTTGAACGATTTTAATTTTATAATGAAACTCAATGGAATGTAAAACATTATCAAAAGAACTCTGAAACAAATAAAAATTGAATCAAATCGAATGAAGCAAAATTTAAACAGATATGATTACACGGGCTAAGGGTCTGCTTGGGGCAGTTGCAGCTTATTGAATAATCTGCTAATAAGCTGATTAAAAATAATATGCTGATAAACTAGTTGTGGTGACTATTACAAATTTTTATTTTTTTTGGAAAAGTCAGATTGCTGTTAGAAAGTTGCCACATATATGTGCGGTGGGAAATCGTTTCCAGCGTTTTCAAAGCGCATAAACTGCCAAAACATAGTTTACTCACACGAGTCAGATGCGTTTTCGAAACACTACCGCACCAAATAAGCTGCCCCAAACGGGCCCTAAGTCACAGTCACAATATGCCCTCCCAAAAGGTATATGAGCGCATTATTTTTAGTTCAGTTTTGGGAAACTTTTTCGATATCACAAAAAATTTTGTGTTTGTATTATTTCACAAATCCTTATTTAGATTCGTAGCGCTCAATGATTAAAAATGATTTGGATAGATTTGCTGTTTTCAGCAATAAAGCAGCTCTACCGGCTCAACAATTTATTGTGTTTGTACGTACAAACAAGCAAAATGATTTAAGAATAAGGTTTATGATGTGTTTGATAGGACAATTTAAATAGATTTAATCATAAATTTAACATAAAACTAATTAATATAAAAAAAATAAATCTAAATAATTAAAGTTTTTTAAACATTAATTATTTAATTAGATGTTGATGAAAAAAAAACTTAATTATATAGAAATTATTTGATATTTTTGTTTAATTTTAGAAGGCCATACAATAGGGGTGTAAACGAGTTTAGTCGAGCTCAAGCCACCTTTGATTTGAGCTTGGACTTGATTAATTTTATTGAGTTCAAGTTAGAGCTCGAGCTCAAGTCCACGAGTCCAACTTTCTTATCATAAAAAGAAAGAAAAAAATATTAATTTAAGGTAGTGTGATAATAAAATTATAAATAGAATGAGAATTGGTAGATAATATAAAATGTAAGTATTATTTTTTAACTATTTTTAAGACTTTAAAGTTAGTTTTCTGATTTAACATATTTTGAATATAATTTATATTAATATTTTTTTAAACGAGCTAACTCAAAAGTTAATGAGCCGAGTCTGAGCTAACAAGTGCTTGGCTTGTTAGCTCATCGACTTTATTTCACAAGCCTAACCAAGCCGAGGTCAAGCTCAGCTCGGGCCAACTCACATGTTCGCTTGACTTACACCCCTAATAAACAATAGTTAATTAAATCTCTAATGGGAAAATGATAATTAACTATTTCTTACATAAATTACTATTAATAATAAATATTAGGGGACAAAATGATGAGAATTTTTTTATAGAAAATATTATAATATCTATTCTACGCAGAGGCCATGCAATCATTGATTTTTTTTTTAATTTTCTTACAATAAAAAAAAAATACTTGTGTTTTATAAATGGAGAAAGTAAGTAGGGATGAGGATAAGGGATGAATTTTAATAGCTAGGGGTCAAAAAGTCTTTGCTAATAACCTTTATTAAAGAAGAAAAAGAACAAAGCTTATTCTATGTAGTGGGTCCCAGCTTTTAATTTTACATGATATTTTAAAGAGCATAAATTGATATAAAATTTAGTTTATGATGTAAATATGGAAATTGTTTAGGAGTTTTGGCTGCTGCCGCGCACCCCGCAGTGGCTTTGTCGACATTGTTGGAGCTGACTAACCTTTATATATATATATATATACTTTAAAGAAAAGATGGTTAGGGATTATTATATCGCCCCATGTTATTTTTAGGCTGACTGCAAATAAGAATTTTATAGGGCTGGACGCAAAAGCGAGCACCATTTTAGTATTGTCACAAATTCCTTTTTTTCATTGAAGTGATTTAAAACATCTTTTCCTTATCTCGAAGTATTCTTTTTGTTGTTATATTTTTATAATAGCATTTTGATTATTATTTGTTGAATTATGATTTGTCCGTGAATCACACTCAAGAAATAGAGTATAAGACATGAGAGAAAGAAAGGGAAATGCATGAACATTAATTTTAGAGGTGTGTAATTGTTTATTCATAGAATGATCTCCTATTTAAAATGAAAGGAGGTATGATATGTGAAGTTATATTATTCACTCGTTATAGTGAATACTATACTAGGTTGTATGTCGGAAATTTGAGGGCACAAATCTTGAGAAGATCTAACGAATTATGTAAGGAAGTTATCAAAAGATTGCATCATTTCGATCAATCGGATTATGGGTCGATGGGATGAAAGTAGACCTGAATGAAGGAACTCCCCCATACCCGAATTGACGACAAATCAACGGCCGCTCGACAGTACTCCCTTTCGACCTTCTATGAAGATCTCTCGAATGAAGTAAGGCTGCACATCAGATTAAGTTAATGCCCATTCCTAAGGATAAAGGGTCTCTTCGAATGGTTCCCTCGTGGAATCTGATCGAAGGATTTCTTGTCAACGGAGTGATGATGAAGAGACTAAGTCAGATAGTTACAAATATGAAACGGTGCCAGTAATTATTACAAACATGAAATGACTTCAACAGCGATTGTCGTAGTCAAAAGATATTATAACCGGTTACATCCACATAAATATGTAATGACTCATAAATCACATGTAATGTTTTGATTAAATGAGGGCAAACATGTAATTTACTAGGTATTTCTTATAACTTATAAATAGGGGCATCATTTCTTCAGAAAGGATTACAGAATCTATTCAAAGAAAATTAGTACCATATATTGTTTACTCTTATTCTCTCTCACTCTTCCTTTCTATTTTCCCTCATTCCTCTCATTTAGTCAATGCTCTATCTCTTGGATGTGACCCGAATGATATTTTTTGGATTCAAAAAGGGTAGTATGGATATTTTACATATGTGGGCCCAAAGACTGTCAGCTTTAAGGATCGCCTGGCTGGGCTAACGAACCCTTGACTTGTGCTGCCAGTCGGCTAAGCTAGAGATACTCGCTGGTAGACATGGTACAGGAAAGACTGCCGGTCTGTTAAGCTTGAAGCTGTCGGTTGGCTGACCTTTTACTGGCAAGGGGTCAATGAGAATCACTTGGTCGACTAAGTTGAGCCGAACTTTTATTCAAATTTGGTTACCAATCCTCGTTCCCAGATAAGGAGCTCCCATTGACAGAGCAGAGCTATGTTATTGGGCAGAGGATAAATTACCGTAATCCAATTGGTTGTCACTCATAGATGAAGTGGTCTTGATGAAAGGTTGAGACTCGTCTCACTGATTCTTCATATGTTCAGGGAAGATATTGGATTCCTCCGATAGATTTGTAGGTCCCAAGGGGTTAGTTTTTTTTTCCTTTGGTTGGTTTTATCATGGAGAATGATTTACATTCCCCTAAATCTCTTTTCTGGTTGAACCGCTCATGTTTGAGCAGCCCGATTGCCTTGGTTAATCTTAATCTTGCTTTTGATTTGACAATTGTGTTTCCGAGTCTTTTATCGAATAATGGTCGCATTGAAACCATGAGTTTTGACAAGATGAACCCAATGGATAAAGAATCACATAAATTCAAGCAAATTTAAATCTTGAACCAAAATTTCCCTCCTATTCTAGAATCTCACTAAGTTTGAATCTGCATTCAATGCTACATAAAATGCTAGCCAGCACTTCACAAGCATTTTATTAGGAAATATATGAATATCAAATCATCTTGACATTTTACAAACCCTATGAAAGACTCAATTGCGAGCAATTGGTGACATTAAATCGTTATTGACAAACAACCAACTTATAAAGCCAACCATCACTTCACCGACATTGCTCGTTTGCTAAGGCTTTTCGTTTCCCAACCAATCACTGTCTATCAACATTCCAAGTTCTATTCTAATTGTTGCACTTTGGTTGCATCATTAACTAACACACCTTTTTTCATCATTGTCAACACCTCATAAGACAATATACAATAGTCAATATTCTTACATTGTATTCTAATCCTTTTTTATCATAGGAAAAAACTAACATTTGCAATTTTAAATGAAGATTATTTGATATGTTTAGAAACTTCATTGTTTGTCCCACTTTTAATTTTGTGTGAAACAAATTTCTTTTTATGCGAGTATGCATAAAACATCGCTAGGAATTAAAATATAAATATTATTTTTTAAGTTCATTGTTTTTTTTTTTTTGCACATTAATTGCCATCATTTGTATGAAACAACCTCCGACCTATTGCATCATTATTACTAACTTACATCAAATATGACAAACAAGCAGAATGCTTATTATAATTACAGTAGAACATCATATTTTAATTCTTAAAAATAGATAAACCAGATTCTTCTTGATCTAGTTATTGATTATCCCATCTCAATAACCAAATCAATATGCTGATGAAGGGACCTCAGGACAATCTCAAAATGACCATTTTCTTTGCATAGAAAAATCATAGAATGAGAAAATCTTTTTCCTTTATGAGACTCACCGACGACTCTTCCAACAATGCGATCTCACTTGAACTCGCCCTCATCAAACACAACTTTGAATCAAAAGTTCATTAGCCTTAAAATTCCACTTTAGGGAAATCTCATCCGTTCATAAAGCCCCACATCCCTCATTTTTCACTATAGATAGCCAAAAAATAATAAATGTCTCAACAATAATCACTCGAATCATTCATTGAACTTTCATCAAACAGAATGATTCGGCCACTATCATCACCAAAAAAAAAAAAAAAAAACATTTTTTTCCAAGTCATTGATGAATGAGTTCTTAAACCCCATGAGTGAGAATATTATTCTTGCCTCATCACATGAGAAAACAAGCGTGAAGTTGTCTGCCTTCTACCTTTATCAAACTAAAGCCTAAACATGCTTCTTGCTCTCAATAACGCCTTCTGTTAGCTCTCACTTAGTGACAACCTTCTTACACTAATTTACAAAGAACCTCGATTCATCGCAACATAATTATTCGATATCATGTATTATTGTTACCACACATCATACCTACTATTTTTCTACATGACTAACACCCAAATTTTAATGATATTTTTAATTTGATATAAAAAATTTGTTTTTTTAATATTATTTAAAACTGTCAGCCTTCTGACAAAAAAAATTTTTTTTAAAAATTTTTAAAAAAACGAAAATTAGTTATTCTCTTTCACATAACTAATCCTAATCGTACTCTTGATGACAATAAATAAAAATGTTATAAATTTCATATTAGATACCATAGTACTATAAAAAGTTTATAAAGCTTTACTAGTACCATTAATGATGACATTTTTTTTTGCTCACATCACAATATTATAAATTTGAAGTCATATAATGAATACCCATAAATTATTCGAAAAATATTAAAATAAAAATAAGACTTCATACATTGAATGAGTGCATTATGTGTCTGGAATAGAGTTTTGCAAAGATTCCCCGGGTCAATATTTTTCCCAAAAAAAAAAAAAAAAAAAAAAAAATGATGCTGGGTTTTAATTCTAGTATGGCAAAAGCAGCAGACAGCCTTTTTTGAGTCTACTGCCAAAAAGTAAGAAATGAAGCACTTCATTCTGGGTTCTATGTACTTCAATTAAAGCAAATAATATATATATATATATATATATATATATATATATATATATATATATATATATATATATATATATATGAAAAAAGCAGTAAGTTCAATATTATAGAAGAAAAAAGGAAGAACCACATTAAACTAAGCTTTAATGCATTACGCACTGGGCAGCATTTTGCTACAGTTTTGTATTTTAAGCTACATTTTATTTAAAAAAAATTATAAGTAGGGGTTAATACAAATTTTTCTACTAATTATCATTAAATTTAAGATATCCAACAACTAAAACTCTAATTTTAAAATTTATGCCACCCAAATATTCATATATATACATATATAGAGTACATCTATAATTAAATAAATAAATAGATAATTAATTAATTAATAATTAAGTTTTAGGTGTTTAGATAGTAAATGCATAAGAATTAAGCGGTATGTTTGTAAATCTTCCTTAAATTTATTTTGGGTAAGAAAAAAAAAGACATTATGGCTTAGAAATCAATTTTAAAATAATATGATCACTCATTAATTGGCACATGCACTTTTATGCAAGCTTAATAGAAAATCAATTGGAAAAAAAAAACCAAGACACCTATTTGGTTTATTTATGCATTATATCATCATAACCAACCTCAACAAATTTAACTTTATAAAATATTTAAAGCACTGAATCATAAAGATTAAGAAGACAAAAATATAACTCAACAAACAACAAACAATCAAAAACTAAAACCATTCTTAACTCTCATCTTTGACTTAATCAGAACTGCTCATCATAATAAAACTACCAGCAATGAATGAATTTTGAATAATCATAAACATGAACTCTCACCTTTGAATTCTCTCTCGTACCATTTCATTCTTCATGCATGGACTGCACCTGCACTCATCAGCTTCTTCCTTCTTCAACCATAACCAAAATCATGTCACACAATTTTAGACAATCCTTCTTTTGTTCAAAAGCAAAGAAAATATATGAAGAAAACTGAACTTATATTATAATATCCTAAACTAAATACAGTTCAAAATATACAATATTTTTCTTCGTATGAAGACATTTATATCGAATTACAAGACATAACAATCAATACATCCATAAATCATATAATCTTCACCAAGCAAAAAGGACAAAAATTATATAAGATGATCAGTGTAATATATAGCCGAAAATAGGTTTACGACAAACTTGAAACAAAAAGCTAGGCCTCTCCGGTTCCATAAATGTTCTAATCCGAATAAACCATTTTAATCTTAAAGCAGAACCTTACTTTGAAGATCACATATGATTGTACGAAGAACCAGAAGAAGAAGAAGAAGAAGAAGAAGATGATGAAACGAAAAGTAGAAAGTAAATTAATCAAAATGGAGGTCTTGCTCCACCGCTTCCCTCTCCGCCCCACATATACCCCTCTCCGCCTCCAATCTGATAACTCCCCAAATTATAAAAAGGAACTCCTCCGCCTCCTCCACCTTCCCCGCTCGTCACTCCCGACGACTGCGATGTCGCCGCAGGCGGCGGCGGCGCCCCCTCGTCCTCTGCTTCTAACGGTAGCCTTTCATACACAGCATTAGAAAACGAAGCCACCATCAAAACCACCGGTCCCACCGCCATCAAGGGCCCCACCACACTGCCTCCCACTACCTGCCCCTGCCCGCCGGCTAAAAACACGGTCAGCCCCCCAGATCCCGGTGGAGCAGGCGGAGGTAACACTGTCCCTGTTAACGACAATATCTCAAACCTTCCCCTTAAAACCGCCGCCGGAGCCCCACCCGGTTGCCGGAGCGCCACGTTGACCACCGCTCCACCACCGCTCAAAACGCAGATTCCCCTTCCGCGCCGCCGAGCGTAATCAGCTAGACTCTCCGCCACGTCAGCCCCGCCGGCGATCTCAAGCACGTGAGAACGCAGCGCGTTCGGGCTGTCGCGTGTAACTATGATCGGCGGCTTTTCCTTGTTTTTTGACCCCGGTGGCCGGCCGCGTGGCCGCTTCGTGCTTCCGGTGCTCAACGGAAGCTGATCTTCGCTGGAAGGTGCTGCAGCGGGTGTTTCGTGTTTAGGACTCTGTTCTGGAGATAGTTTTTGTAGATCCAGAGTAGGTGGCGGCTGAGATGAACGGAGAAGGTGGTGGTGAGCGCCTCCGGGGCCACTGGTTCCACCTGTGGATTCCATCCCAGTTATCCCCGGAACATCAACGCGCTCCCACCATTTGGTTGCCATCTTTCTTCTTCTTCTCCGGCGAAGAAAAAAAAGAAGATTTTTTTTTCTTCTTTTGTTTTTGCGAGTTGAGCGAGGATGAAATCAATGGATGATCTCCAAAATTGCTCTTTTATGAAAGGAAATGATGATAGTAGAAGGAAAGACGCTTCCTTTATTTACTTGGTAGGACGGTGAATCATTTGCTGTTCCTTCCTTCGATTCCTTCAACAGGCAATCTTCTTCCTTCTTCTCGCTACTGCGAAACCTCTACTACAGAGAGAGACAGAAAGAAATGAGTAGATGAAATCAATGAGTGATTTTCAAGATTGCTCTTTTATGAAAGGAAATGAAGCAAAATAGAAGGAAAAAAGGATGTGTTTTTTTTACTTCGTCTTGGTTTTTTTCCTTCTGCGGGTCAAAAAGATCTGAATTTTCACAGAAGAAACAGGCCATGCTTCATCTTGCTGCAACCAGATCGAGCTCTCTGTCACCTTCCTTTCCCCTCTAGGTACCTTCTTGTAACCTTTTTAGGAGACCTTACAGTAGAGAGAGAGAGAGAGAGAAAGAGAGAGAGAGAGTAGGTGTATGAAGTGATGAAAGAGCAATCGAGCGTGAGGAATGAGACAAGGCTTCTCGAAGGAGATCAGCGCAAGGAGATGAAGGGAATAAAATGGTGGGTGTGACAAAAAAAGAGGGTCGAAAATTATATTTATATGTGTAAATTTTAAAATCCATTTATATTATCTTTTGTGATAATTATATAGACTATCATATTATATTTTTATGCTATGTTCGTTAGATAATAATAATAACATACAAGGCAACAAATAAGTAATGCTTGTTCGTTGATTTTATTGATTTTTTTAATGGTTGAAGACGACCTCCATTTTATTTTATCAAACGCAAGCCACTATTTTTTAATTTTATTTTATTTGAACCCTTCCTAAATGTCCAAGAATTATTCTATTTTACATTGGAACAATAGCGTCGTAATTTTTCTTAATTTATTTGGCTAATTCCTTATATACATATAAATATATATATATATTAATTTATAATGGCCGTTCTGGCTTGTAGCATTATTGGCTAACAGGTTTCAAGGTGGGCACGAATGTCATTTTGCCTTTTATAAATTTTTTAAATGAAATAAAGATATTATAAATTAGTTCCCTAAAAAAAGATTAATATAATTTTTTATATTTATATTCAAATATGTATTTTTTTTTTCAATCACTCGGGCACGATTTGCAGAAGTACAAAAATTCAATGGCAGCTATTCCTCCGCACTGGAAGGAAAAAAAAAAAAAGAGAGCAGGTTTCGTAGCAATGACAGGGCCGCCTGACATTTCGGCAAACGAGTATTTTTTGTTCACGCATGGACTCCGACGCCGGTACATTAGCATCATTCGATAAGATAAGATAGGATACGGACATAAAATATGATTTTATTTAAATATTAGAAAAATATATCGAGGCAATTTTGACTTCATATAACTCACATTACATGAATTTGGTTTTGTTGTTCATGTGTTGCTGGATTAATGGTTTGTTTAGAGCTGCATATTATTAATAATCTGTTGGTAAACAATTAATTTAGATAAATTGCTTAGGATAAGTTGGTTATCTATTTGGTTTGTACGTTTGGAAAACTGATTTGTTGTTGTTTCTTGATAAATGATCATCCTACCGCTGTGTAATAATGTTGTTTACGAAAAAATTGTCATAGAGATAATAAATCTGCTAATATTTGTTATTAATTTTTTAGTGCAATTAATATTTGTTATAATAATATAAATTTAAACTTAATATGAATAATACATAAAATATTTATATAAATAAATTTTAAACTATTTTATAATTTAATAGTTTAGTAAAGCCATGATTACAAATATTGTATAACTATCATGAATACTGGCTATTGATCTATCTTCTTCGATATAACAATTATTTGTGCAGCTAACATAGATATTGCAGCAAAATCATGAATACTGACTATTCTTTTTGGATTTACCATTTCAGAGGGCTATTGAAAATTATCAGTAGTCATCTTTTCAATTAAATGATATGCTTCATCAAATGGTTTTAACATTAATGATCCACCAGCAGCAGCGTCAATTATCGATCTAAGATATACAACCAATCATTTATAAAAAAATTGAATTATTAACCAATCTGACAACGCATGGTGTAAACACTTTCTAATGAGATCTTTAAATCTTTTTCAAGCTTCATAAATTAATTCCCCCTCAAACTAAAAAAAGATGTAATATCATTTCTAAGCTTAGTAGTTTTTAAGGTGGGAAATATTTAGATAAAATTTTTGTGATAAATCTTCACAAGTTCTGATAGATCCATGAGCTAACGAGTTGAACCACATCTTAGCTTTATCCCTTAGTGAAAAAGAAAAAAAAAGTATAAGTCTGACGACATCATTCGACACTCCACCATATTTAAAAGTAGCACATAATTTTAGAAAACTAGCAAGGTGTAAATTAGGATCTTCATTTGGTGTTCCCCAAACTGATTGTTTTGCACAATTTGGATAATAGCGATTTACACTCAAATGAATTGGCAGTTACAGCAGGGTTTTGTATACTCAAATGAATTTCATCTACTGTAGGATTAGCATAATCTCTCAAAGGTCTCTGATAATGTTCATTTTCATTTCCAGTATTACTTAAATTGCAAGTCATTTTGCTAATATGGTCTATTTATTTTTTTGTTTTCAAATTTTTTTAATTGTTCTTTCTAACTTAGAATTGCAATGTAGTAAATTTTCAGATTTTACACTACACATAAACAAACACAATAACTAATTTATTATAAGAAAACACACTTAAATAAGAAAATATTTAAACTAAACTACAAACACTTTTTTAGTTTTTTTTAGTTTTAAAAATAAAAATACTATAAATTATAAAATAATTTACTACTATTTTTCGTTATTTCTCCGTCAATTGCGCCAAAAACTTGAAGCTGGTGGATTTAGTGTGTTAATTTTGTAAATTTTTTTCAATATTTCAAAATACACACTGAAGAAACAATATCCTATACACAAATTAATCTCAACAAAATAACTTCAATTAAAATAGTTTTATCTTTTAAAAATCTTCAAACTGTCAAATCCCCTTTAAAAATAACGTAAATATACGTATTACTCAAGTAATAAAGGACTCTAATGGAGTCCTAGATATCGATCCCACAGAGAAATTGGAAATGCCTATAAATAAGTTATTAAGACTATAATGTAAAGTACAATTTTTAAAACTACAAAAAGTAAAGTACGAAGTTTGAATATTAAGTAACAAGTGAATGCTAATTAAAATACAGTTGAAAGACAAAGTTAACTAAACTAAATGTTAAACTTTCAAAAGCAAACTTACAAAAATTAAACTAAGTTTTCGTGACGGAAAGTTCAAATTTAAGAAAACATCATTCCCCTTTACAGTGAGTATATGGATTGTACAAAAATTAATAACTTTTAAAAATATTTATAAAAATTGTTTTGTGCCAACTAGGAGAAATCATATTTTTTACTCTCTTTCGAGTACATAAAGAACATTGACTAATATAAAGTTTGATCCCTAATTTTGTGGTTAGGCTGGGAGGATACCGATTGCCACTCCAGAGCTCTCACTACTCCCTTACCTGAGGGCTAACAATCTCACATCAGTTTCCAATCAACTAGACCAAATTGGGGATTTTAATCTATCACATTAAAATCTCCAATTCTACATCCAACAAAGTATATTTCCCTATTTATTTGCACCCAACTCCATGGACGAAATACTCTCCCATGAAATCAAATGTGACTTTCCCCATGTTGTAGAAATCATAACTCTTCCGGAACATATGCTTCTCAACACATTTTAACAATTCAATTGACCAGATTGAAAAACAAATGAAAATTGGAGTTCAAATTATCACAAATTATTGACATTAAAAATCATATAAAATAAAACTAATTCTTCACAAAACCATATCTCAAAGTAGGGAGAAGGATAAAAAAGACTATTCAGAATTCATGAGAATGATACGACAAAACACAGATTATATATATAAAAAGAAGTTTACAAAATAAAAGAATGAAAAAACACAACTAATCTCACAGTCCTTCCCAAGCAAATCCCTAGAAGTTCTCTCCAAGTCTTTCTATGTTTACAAGCACTCTCAATTCTCTCTTAGAATTGTAATGAAGAAGAAATCCCTTATCTTCCCTCTCCTCTTACTATCCTTGAAGAAAATCTCAAATTGACTTTCTCTCTCTCTCTAACTCTCATTGTCGTCACTTCACGCCACTCCAACTCCCTCTCAAGCACTAGACTTCACTCTCTTTTATCAAAGGCTGCCTCCCTCCAAAAAGAATTCAAAATTCCCTCCAAAATTCTGTCCAAAAGTTAATTCTTTTGAAATCAAAAGACATGTCCATTGATCTAAGAGACATATCCCTTAAAAAAAAACCTTCCAAAGTGTCTAGATGCATTGAATTACTCCAAGCGTTATTTAGAACAAGTGTCCCTTTGAAATTTCACGCAAATTCGTCTTGAACCGCCGTAATCTGCAAAAAGTCGTTTCCGACGCATCTAGCGCCAATCTGAAGAATCATGCGCCATTTTGTTGAAGAACGTGTTGTTATGGGTTTTGGTGCCTCTAGCGCCAATATGAAGCATCTTGCACCAATCTGGCGCTTCTTGCGTCAGAATTCAAAAATTCGTTGTTTTGGCTCCAAATTTCGTCCTTTTTGTTAATTCTGCTCCAAATGCATAAAATTGATATACCTGCAACAAAAATATAAAAAAACTCATCTTTAAAGTGCAATATCATCAAAAGTAAGCATAAAATATATACTTAAAACAACATATTATTTTGGTGTATCATACACCTACTCAGACCAGCTCTTTAATCAAGCTCCTAAGATATAAACAACTTTTTTGTATTGTACCCATGATCTTATGATTTGCACGATATGTGTTTGGATCACTTAGGAGACTTCATGCTAGCATTAGCTAGGGTTTATGAAGAAATCTTTATTTTGAATGGGCTTTAAGACTCCAGTCATGGATATTGTCAGGTAAAGTAATTTCTCACATAATGAATTGGGGTGGTTCCTATTTTCTTTCCATCCTCCTCTCGATCATCTTCTAGTCAAGGAATTCTGACTTTGTCTCACAAATTTTCCTTCTAAGGAGGTTTCAGGAATCTCTTTGGGAAAATTGATCTCTTCACTACATGTGATCTCTGGGATGTCTTCTTCTAAATCCTCCCTTCAGCTCTTGAGTTTTGTAGGAGCTTGGTAAGGAAAATATTCTTCAAATGTTAATGTTGACTAACTCAAGAAGCTCAGCTAGATATTTACGTTTTTGAAGATCAAGAGTGTCTCTTAATGAGCCCTTGCGTAGGCCTTAAGGAAATGCTGTATAAGCAACTACACGCTCAAGGTCCCTTACATCAAGCATCTCTTGCATATATTCGATAATGAAATTTATAAGGATCTCTGAATGCTTCAGTTTGATCTTTAAAAACGTCTGAGAGTTCTTCTGCGACTTATGGGCTTCAACAAAATGGGTTACAAACATCCACTTAACTCTATCAAAAGAAGTAATAACTCATGTAGTGATGTTGTTGAACCATCACATGGATAATTTTTTCAGAGTCATAATAAATAAATGACACTCAAGGCGTCACTTGTAGAAAACAAGCACATATCTGACTCAAATGAAGCTACATAATCAGCTTGATTAGTTTTTCCTCTGCAGGACTCCAAAGATGGAATCATGAACTTTCACGGCGCTTTAGCTTCTAAGATCTCTAGTAGAAAACATTCTCTGATGACCTCTACTTCTTCTTCCACCTCTTTTCTTCTACCTCATCTTCTGAGGTGTTAGAAGATTCTTCTTCAGAGAAGTCAGGAGCTTCTTCTTCTGTAATGTATAACTGTTCATCATAATCTTCTTCTTATAGTTTCAAATTTTGAACTCTTCTCACCCTTGTCCTTAGTAGCTTCTGACCATGGGCCATTGATCCCGACGATCTGGTGTGCATCCTGACAATGGTCTTTGAGAAAGTCCTGGATGTTTCTTGCCTTACCTCTTGTATTACCATCATCATTTATTCTTTTTGTTAGTTGTTATGATGCATCACAAACTTCATGGTGCAATCCATCACTTTTCTTTACTGACCAACGTGCTCAAGGTCTTCTAGCTAGGTTTGAGTATGAATTCAACGCTCACTGCAACTTTTAGAATGTTGAATTATTCTAAGACGTAGGGTCCCATATCATTCTTGCTCACACACAATCGTGGGAGAATTGTGTAAGGACGATGCTAAGGAGGGAAGAAAATGGATATGTGCTCCCCAAGTCTGATCACTTAGCTCCTGTAAGAGGTGGAAGGAGATGATGAAAAAGTGATGACGAAGGAGGGGAGGATCCTCTTGAAGATGGGAGAGTCCATCTATTTACATGGCTGCGAATAACTTCCTCCTGACCATTGTCCCATAATATAGAGAGAGAGAGAGAGAGAGAGAGAGAGAGAGATGAACTTACCACCATACAGTACAAGATCTACACATAATGTACCAGAGAAAAATGACAATGTGGGTGTCCTACGACTCATAAATGCACATAGACATATATTGGTCCTTTAAAGATGATCATTACTTCGTCAATTTGTCAATCCTGAGGAATTTGAGCTAGGCGAACTCAGTGAACTCACATAAGTGGTTAACTTCACTTACTGAGATGTGACAACCTATACTTCAACATCTCGTCGAAGAAAATTTAGTCGGTTGGTCACCTCAGCAAGTCAATTATTCAAGCTAGTTCAGTTAAATAATCTCCGCAAATTTATCTGAAGAGCGAAGTGTGTGGGTCGTGTCTTTTGAAGGAAAATGCGCCTCAGATGCCCTGAGAAGTCCATTTCATATCATGTTGATTAAGAGGGCTCGTTCACCAGGTAATGGCCCATGACAACCAATTATTTATGTACTTTCATATATATCATTAATCTTATAATAAATTTTAATCAAATTTATATTTTTTATATATATCTTAGCTTGAGGTGGACCCAAATTTTATATAATTCCAATCGAATTAACTATTTATGTGGTTTAATATAACCATCCAATGTAACTTGTCGTGTCTTGTATTGTATCTGACGGACGTTCTAGAGACCTTATTTTATACTACGCACATTTTAGATCGTATATTTTGAAAATTTTCTACTCAGATTTCCAAAATATAATTTCTCATAATTCACAATTTTGGTTTATGTGTCTACATTCATTAATATCTTCGTCGTTACCGCAATTAGGATTTTGGAGATATTAATTAACGCATCTGGCGCCGCAGATTAAAGAAAGAGCAATGGCAGGGGGTCACGAGATGGAACATAAATTAGTGAATTCAAGTAAAGAGGCATCAAATATGGTCTTTTTATTTTAATGTGAGCATATATAAATATTAAAAAAGTTTTTAGTTGGAACTATTTTTTAAATTCATAATAAAGTATGTAAAATGAATCTAGCCGCTAAATTGTGTCATGCGCAACCACTTTATAATTTTTAATTATAAATAAACAAAAAAAGGGAGAGCATAAAATAGTAAATGGGGAGCCCGAACAATCATTGTTCCAACGGGGTAGGCATAATAACGACATTGTGACTGCAATGTAGACTATATATATATATATATATATATATATATATATATATATATATATATATATATATATAT